>JAJJMA010147852.1:0-17909 GCA_023529015.1 Papaver nudicaule
CAAGATTTCTACAAACACTGTGGTTAAATGGCTACCTCTTATGTACCTGATTTTATCTCCAGGAGGGACTCTTTTCCCAAGGTCTTCACACAAACTGTTTACTAGTTTTTGAGTTGGAAGTACTGATTTCCATCCTCTTATTTCTATGCACCATGTCTCGCTAGTGAACTTATGCTTTTCTAGCTCCAATTCTGGATTGTATTTATGCAAAGATAAGAGATATCCCTGCAGTGACCATGGTGTTTTCTTCAGGACATCTTTGATATGCGCTACTTCTTTGAACTTGAACACATACAGATCTGAGCCCATATAGCGCACTGTGACTCTTTTGTACTGCCTCCAGATGTAGTTGATTTCTTCCATAATATCATTGTATCTCAGGGCATGCGGTGCGAATATTTTTCCTAGTAAACTGAAAGACCATTCATCAGCTGCTTCATCTATTTCTTGTGCCGATAAGCTAGATTTTCTGATAGCTTTGGAAGCAGATCCTATTTTGGCTTGTTGCATTCTCAAAGCAAGGGAGTTTGCTTGTGATACTCTCTGTTGCTCCATGGGGTATGAGTTTAGGGAATTATCTTGAGTGTTGATACTGTCGAATAAGCCCTTGGGGAAGGTAATATACAGTCTGGAAGATATGTCAGGATCTTTTAGTTTTCTGAAATATCTATGCCTTACGATTTTCCACAAATCAGTTACGGTATATTTGGATGAGAATATATTATAACCATTTGTAGCATTGACTAATTTTTGAAATTCCGGTAAGGCGGGAGGTTTCCTATAATTTTGGCTAGATTTACGGGGTTGATTGCTCAGTAGGATTATGAAATTTCTGGGTGAGTTTCTGGTGAGTTTAGGAGTAAAATACATGTTGAATCGGGATTTCGATGATGATGATTGTATTGGTGAAAGATTTGTTGAATCTCGACTAGATAAAGCAGTGAGACTAGAACAACATCATGGGTACTGCAAAATACGACTTGTTAAGGGTAACAAATAGCACGACCTGCTTAAGATAATAAAAAATTTTGTTTTGAATACTTACCACGACCTGGTAATCACGACTGGTAGTATCACCTTGATGGAGGATGATATAGGAGAAACCCGCAATATTTAGTTCCACATGTTAGTGTTTTAAGAATATTAATCTTGGATTAAAGTACTAAATGAAAAAGCAAAACTAAATGTAAACTTTAGAAATTTCAGGTTGAGAGAACTGAGGTTTTAAAACTCATAAGAACATCTTGTTTTGATTGTTCTCCAACAAGTTTAAGAGTAGGAGAGGATTTTCTTTTTGATTACTGATGAAAACAGGAGAAGATCTTGATAGGAAACATGAAGAAACTTTTGGATCGTTGTGTATGGGGTTGACTCAATCTGTCGCCCGATTCACAGAGCTATATCTTTCCGAAACACTCAATCAATGATGACAACGTCCGACTTTAATTCACTAACTAGGAATGATTGGATTTATTTCTTTGAGTCTGTCGGACAACGTTGCCCTTACTGGCACACGTTCTTCACACAAGGCACTAAAAACAAAACACTACCCTTGAGATCCATAGAGGAATGAATATGATGCAGGGGTTTAATGGTTGCTCGATATAAATGAGTCCTTACAAGATATAGAAAATAAGTTTTTGTACTTCTAGTGTGTGCAAAGATTGCGATACACCCAATGTGGATAAAACAATCTATAAAATCAATATATTCAAATCTATCTTGTTATATTGGACGAGGTTACAGATTCATAAAGCTACCAACACACATTCCAAATTAGAGAATTTAGACCATACCCAGAATTTACGCCAGATTGTGTCTGGAAATGGAAGTCAATGACGTGACAGAGAAGGCGGTGTTTTTAGCAATGAATGGAGTGGCTGAACCATTGTTGGAATCTTTACTGAAAATTAAACAGGTAATGTAGATGGAAAAATTAAATTTCAGAGACGAACCATTATAACCATCATTCATAAAAAGACCTAAAAAAATATAATGACTTACAAGATGTTGTTGTTCCGGAACGGATTTTCAAACCAATAGGTCTGAGTACGGTTAAGAAGGCAGCTGGTTTAAAAGGTAGCAATTTTTTATTTTTTCCCCTGGGTGGGGGGCTATGGGCGATTCCCGTGCCATTTACAAAGAGACGGAAAAATACATATATATGGACATACACTAGTTAACAGTCCCGTAGCATTTGCGGCACGGACAAATACCTTGCACAACATATGTGACATCCACCACTGCAGTGCTCTTAGTAGTGGGATTTTTCATAAAGTGCCCTTGTTTGAAATGTGTCAACCAAAAGAAGTGCCCTCATTTTTTGAAACTTTTCTAAAGTGCCCTAAGATTGACCGTTTTTTTCATTGTAGCAGTTTCCATCCGTTTGAGGTGTTAATTATGAGGTGGCACATAATAGAAGACTGGAATACCTCTCAGATTCAGAACACTGAATCGACTCAATTAAAACACGGAATCGACTCAATTAAAACACTGAATCGACTCTAATAGAGATTTGCAACATTTTTTTAAATTCAAATGAACTCCATTTCATTTCAGATATGTTCCAACCTAACAGAGATGTTCAACAGTGATGTTCAAAAACAGAGGAAAATGCAAATAAAAAAAGAAAAACAGAGGAAAAACAGAGGAAAATGGAAAGTAAAAACAGAGGAAGATCTGAAGTTGCATCTTCATTTCTTCTTTGAAACTGTCTTTGAAATGGGCTTCTTCTTTGTCTTTCTTTTTGGATCTACAAATGATTGGTTCACTGTTTGTTGAACAGATCCAAAAGTACCAGAGAATGTACCAGAGAAAGTCTGGTTAATGTTGTGGTTTGTAGTTCCAGCAACTTGACAAGCAGAGAAGCAGATGGTAATGCACTTTGAGAAGCAGAAACAACTAGTAATGCAGCTTGAGGAGCAGATGCAGATGGTATTGCAGCTTGAGAAGCAGATGCAGATGGAGTTGCAGGATGAGAAGCAGAAGCAGAATGAGTTTTGCTCTTTGCTTGTTGAGATGATTCTCCCTGACAGTTTTTGCTCTTCTTCTTTGCTTTTGCAGGTTTTGTTGTTGAAGTCTTGTTGAAGGTAGCACCATCAACTTCAGTTCTTGGTCTCTTTGCAGTCGAATTTCCTCCAACTTCACCACCTGCACAACCAGCCTTGTTATGGCCTTTTTCTTTACATCTACTACAAGTGTATTGCCTGGTGGTTGCTTGAGGTTCATCCCAATCTCTCTTCCTCTTCTCTGATGGCCTTCCTGGCTTTCTAGTCTTGATAGGAGGCAACATGTCAACCTTTTCCTCTTCCTCCAACTAAACAATAAGAGACATTGTATTAGTTTGAAACCGTAAAGATAACATGTTGCTTTAAAGTAATAAGTTGCACAAATATCTATGAAATGGGTATATTGAATAACTTAAATTTGTACCTCAGGCCAATCAATTCCATCATAGAATGGATATACTTGGTGTGCATAGGTGGCCCTGTATGTAGCAACAATATAATAATGGGAGCAATACCTGTAACATAAAGGGATAAAAAGGATTAGAACTTTGAAAAAAATACATCAAATAATGCAACAAAAACACACTGAATACAAGCCACTTACTCTGTCCAGTCTGGTCTAAAGGACTTCAAAGCACAAACTGAATGCTGACACACAAATCCTCTTAATTGCCACTGCAGACAGGTACATGTTTTGACTTTCAAATCCACTATAAAAATAGCTTTGCTACCCCTATTTACAACCTCATACACCTCTCCCAAAACAGATGGTTGAACCTTAAATGCACCAACCAACTTCAACATCTTCTCAATAAGGGTCATAGTAGTTGGAACCAAACCTTCAGGATCCCAAGTTGCACTCTCTTTAGCCCTTTTGTAAAACAAACCCCTAACCAACTGATTATAAAGGTATCCTATTTTACAAATTGGTTTGTCCCTAAGATTTTTGATCATGGCATTGAACGACTCACTAAAATTGTTTTTTAGATGTTCACATTTACTAGTGTCATCAAAAAATGCCCTAGACCAAGACTCTTTACCAGCATCTACCAAGTATTTGTGAGCCTTTTTGTTTTGCTTATATATGTCATCCATGTTTTTCTGCATATGACAATTAAAATTGGTTACAACAATTAACAATGAGCAAAACAGTTCACAATGAGCAACATATAATAACTATAGAAAACTTTAGAAACTTTCCAGTGTAATGGTGTTTCTTATAACACTTTGCTGCATTCCACGGTGAGCTATACAGCTTTTGACCTTTAAACTGTTGCTTGAAATTCTTATACAAGTGCCTGCATCACAAAACAATAAGTAAGATTCACTTAAGATTGACTTTCACTATAAAAATAGGGGAAACATTGAATTTAACCATGAATGTAGTGACTTACCTCCAACAATATCTGCGAGGACTGCCTGGAAACACCTCTGGTACTGCTTCAAGTAGACCTTTTTGTCTGTCTGAAATGAAGGTGAGTGGCATAGGGTGCCCTGATAGTTTTTCCTTCAAGTATTCAAGAAACTTTGTCCAATACTCAATGGTCTCATTTCTGCAAACCATTATTGCCAATGGTACTAACCCATTCTGTCCATCAAGTGTTGTTGCAGCCATAATTACACCAGTATGAGGCCCATTAGTGTGGCAAGCATCTAATCCAATACATGATCTGCACCCTCCAATCCATGCCTTTATAACACCATCAAAACTGATAGTCAATGTCTCAAATGCCATGTCAGTGTGGAAATAAGAGAATCTTGCCACCGACCCCTCATTAGATGTCTTGATCATCTTACAAAATTGAGGAACAAGCTTGTAACTCTCTTCATAATTCCCATTTTCTAACTCCAAAACCTTGTTTCTAGCCTTTCATGCAGTCTGATAAGGGATGTCAATGAGGTGAGAAGCATTGAAATCTTCAGCTATTTGACATGGCCTTGGTATAACAGAATATGCACTGTTTTCAACTTCTCCCTTACAACTTCAGCAACCAACAGTGGGTCTGCAGACCTATTTCTACAATTTTTAGGACCCTTACAAATATGATTGAGAATTGTCTTCTTAACCTTAAATGTTTCCTCTTTAGGAAGTTTTGCAGCATCAACCATCCATAAGCATTGTTCCTTACCATTAATGTCAAATCTATTATTGCACCATGCTCTAAGTCTGTCTTTGTCACTCTTAAATGCCTTATAAATAGTCTCATTGTGGACATAATATCTCTTTAAATGCCTTTGGAAAGATGGTTTATCAGGAAAAGTAGTACCTACAATCATTTTCTTGGGATCCAATTCTTCCACTTCATCTTCATCTGGGAAAAGTTCTCCAGGTTCATCATTTAGTCCTCCCAAATTATGTACTGCATCCTTGTACCACTCAGGTTCTTCATCATTCTCAGCAGCATTGGTTTCATGATCTGCAACATTGGTTTCATTCCCTGCATCTTCATCATTCTCATCTGCAACACAACAAAAAACAAGTTAGTAGCTAAAAATGATACACAAATAAGCAAAAGAAAACAACAAAATACAACTAGCATCATTATACCTTCATCACCATTATCACCATCATATTCATCACAGTTACCATTATCACCATTATTACTAGCATTCTGCTGTTTGTTCATATGATTAACAAACTCTTTCTCCATGGCTTCCTCATTGTCTTCATCACTACTATAGGCAACTGCTTTTTCAGGGTCTTCTACAGGATGTCACTCATCCACATCTTTGTTCTCAAGTTGAACTACAAAGTCATCATCTTTATACTTGTCAAACCAATAATGTGCATCAAACTGCTCTTCCTCTGGTTGTACAGGTACTGCATTTGGTTCTTCATCTATCACAACACTTTCTTGAGTAGGATGTGAACAATCACCACTTTCACTTAACCCAAACAAGTTCCTAGCACTCTTGTTCTTGTTTTCTGCAACTCTAGGACTTTTTCTCACTGTTTGTGGTGACTTTGAAGATGTTTTCTTGCTAACATGTGTCTTCTTAGGTGTGACATAACCCTCATTAGCCCAACCAGGTACAGTAATCTTCACCTTCAACTCAATGCAACCCTTCTCATTAACTTTAGAATGATCCCACCACCACATTAAGGTACTGTCTTGTTTCAGAGTACATGTAGCACCATTCCCAAACATCCATATGAAAGCAACAGAATCAACATCTTCTTCTAAGCACAACTTTGCAATCACCATTTGCTCTAACATTTTCAGAGTGATTTTAGTTCTATCTATGCTTTTCAAAACAAACTCAAAATCACTGTGAATGACATACAAACTTATATCTCTGATTCTCACTTTACCCTTATCAATTTTGCCACTGAAACACAAATACAACACATTATTAGACACAAACACCAATTGCTCTGAATGGCCATAGAAACACAACACAAATAACATTACACAGTTGTAAACCCTAATTGTGAAATTGAACCATAATTTGTTAAACAGAAACCCTAATTTCTCAAAATGAATTCCTAATTTATCAAAATTAAACACTATTTTTTAACAATTAAACCCTAAATTGGGAAATTAAGCCCTAATTTCTTAAAATTACACAATATTAGCATAAACCCTAATTTTTAATCTTCAAAATCATATTCCCCTAATTCACAGAGAAGATTTCAGAGAAGATTCCTCGACAAATCAGATAAGATAAAAGCATGAAGATTCCTCAAAAAGCAAGAAACAACCATCGAAAATCACTTTTAGACCTTCGACAGTGACAGAAAAGTAAAAGAAAAAAGGGAAAAAAACTAGGGTTTCAAACTTTACATGTTCATGGCCTTTTCCTTCGCGTTCATCTCCACACAACGTCTTCTTCGTCAATTCTTCGTCAAAATTAATCGAGTATACTCTCAAAATCAATCTCTCTCAAATCGCCTCTCTTCTTCTCTCTCTCAAAACACAGAACACAAAAATGAAATGAAAAAAGTTGGGTCGATACATTTTAGGTTATCTAAAGGGTCTATGTGTCATTTTAAGACATTGTTTGACTAGTCAAACAAAAATTGACTAACTTTATTAGTTTTGGACGGAACACTAGACAGATAGGGCACTTTAGAAAAATTTAATCTTTCGGGGGCACTTTTGGTTGACACATTTCAAACAAGGGCACTTTATGAAAAATCCCCTTAGTTAACTCTAGTGGCGCACCCCAGTCCTATCTTAAAAAAGCATGGGTCCTCGCAAGGTTAACTTAGGGGAAAGTTGAGTTTAGTATGGTGCTACAAACATTTGAGGCGGTGGTACAAGTAAAGACATCCTAGCAACAAGAAGCGACAAACAAACTGAAAGTAAAACTTTCGTGCGGTCTTGGTTGTTCGGCAATTCCATGGAAGTATGGATGTAGTATCTTACTCTTCCGCAGCTTCTCCTCTTTCTCTTTTACTTGCATCCTCCATCAGAAACCCTAACAGAGCTTTCAATTTCACCAATCCTTTTATTCAGGTATCATGTTTAGTGATAGAAATTCAGTTTAGATTATTGTTTGATTAATCTGGAAAAATTAACCCGATTTTGGGAAGAAATTTTGAATTTATACGACTTGTTTTTGTTTCAGCCATCAAAGAAGAATTCAAATTTAGTTTTGGTTAGTTGTATCAAACCTCAGAAATTAGGTTTGAAAAAACTGCTAAATTGGAAGGGGAAACTTGAGCAACATTTCCCTTTCGGCCTTGTTCGAATTGTCGTTGGAGTTGTGTTGGTTATGTCAGTATCTGTTGCTGTTAGCAGAAGTCCTTCCTGTAAGTAAGCCACTCCCACCCACTTCTAAGTTACTTTTGGCCGTTGAAGATTCACAACTCTGGATGTTGCAGTGGCACTCACGGAAGAGAATCTCCTTTTCTTGGAAGCATGGAGAACGATTGATCGTGCATATGTTGATAAAAAGTTTAATGGACAAAGTTGGTTTAGGTATAGAGAGGATGCCTTGCGGAAAGAACCAATGAAAAATCGACAAGAGACATGTATGACTATATACTAATTAAACCTTTATTTACTTGCTTCTCGTGTGTTTGCTTTATACTGCTTCCAATCCTTCTATTTAATTGCAATTCTGGAATGAGTTATTTTGTGAACATGTTATGCTAGAGATTTTGCTAGCTTACAAATAGGGTACAGGTTTCATCTGTCTTCTTTAGGGGACGGACTTATCTACCTTCGAAACTCAATTTTATGGCCAAGATAGAAATTTATGTGCTGTTTTTTCAGATTGTTCTCTCTTCTTCGACTATTGATTACAACATAGGCCAGTAGAAGGATTTTAATTAATTGGAAACAAACTACTCTGCTTGAGAAGCTTATCATTTAAATTGTACTCATATTCTGTTCAGATACCGCAATAAGGAAAATGCTTGCTACACTAAACGATCCATTCACCCGCTTTCTGGAGCCAGAAAAATTCAAGAGTTTGAGGGTATGAGTTTCTTTCTTCTTGTTTTTGTCAACACAGCTCTGCTGCAGGCATAAACATGGGTGATCAATAAGCATGTTATGGAATCACATTTGCTTAAAGTCTGTTGATTTTTTTTGAAGGCAGTCCGGCACTCAAGGTGCCCTTACAGGTGTAGGGCTTTCAATTGGTTATCCCATAGGGTTTGATGGATCACCTGCAGGGCTTGTTGTTATTTCATCTACTCCCGGAGCACCAGCTTATAGGTCTGGGATTATGTCTGGAGATGTTATTTTGGCAATTGACGGTACAAGTACAGACACCATGGGAATATATGATGCAGCAGAACGGTTGCAGTAAGATCTATACTTTACAAACAAACTTATTTTGTTGTATGTTTTATTTTTTAGTTCCAGTAGCATATACGTTCAAGTTTCTCCTTCAGTGAGTTCCTCATCTTATTATATTCTTTTCATCTGTCTGATTTTATATGCTTTTCTTTTCTTTTCCTATAAACTGAACTGCAGGGGCCCTGAAGGAAGTTCAGTGGAATTGACCATTCTCAGTGGACCTGAAACAAAACAGATGGCCCTGAAGTAAGTCTTAGTCGTCTGTTTCACTTAGATTCAATCCCAATGCATTAAGGTGAACTCCTTAATTGTAAATTAATGGATATAATTTAGGCAGTGTTCAACTTTGTATAGTTTTACGCAGTTTTCAATGATTTTTTTTATCAGAAGAAGTAAAAGAGAAGAAGAAAATAGATACTTGTGGTTGCTTAAATATTAACTTACATTTTGGAATCATCAATGTCTGCATGCAGGAGAGAGAGGGTCTCACTGAACCCTGTGACTTCTAGACTATGTGAGGTTGCTGCTGTCGGAAAGGACACATCTCGAATTGGTTACATCAAACTAACAACTTTCAACCAAAATGCTTCCAGTGAGTACTGGTTGTTTATAAATCAGTTTGTTTTGGTTTGTCAAAAAGGTCCTCTTTTCAATTAAGTAACTGGGGTTGAAATTTCTCAAGCTCACAGTGGACTTCATATCATAAGTAATGAGTTCTTACTAAAGCGTGGTTCCTTTTGTAGAAGCTGTGAAGGAAGCGATTGAAACTCTACGTAGCAACAATGTTAATGCTTTTGTGTTGGACCTTCGAGATAATAGGTGATACATGTTCCTTTAAGGCTATTTCTTTGTTTAACCTTAAAGAAAGTTTCTAAAATGATGGGTTTTAACAGCGGTGGCCTTTTCCCAGAAGGAATTGAGATAGCTAAGATCTGGTAAGCTTCAACCTTATCTTTTTTGCCGAACAGAGCTTTTAAAATGTGTTTTGTCATTTTTAGCTTGTCACATATATGAATGCTGGTTGTTTTTGTATAAATCTTAGCCATCAGGTGTGGGAGCTAGGTCAGGAACGGGATTATTCATTAGTGTGTCAGTTAACATACAGACCATTGAGCCATTTATATAGAAGTCTGAGATACATTGACCCAAACTTCTTGATAAGATAAAGACTAAAACTAGCTAGATGTAATGCAGATGTTACACGGTTATATGAAATCTAACCTAGAGTACATAGGAGCTAGATACATGATATACTAGATAAAGATATGAAGATATGGGAATATACAGTTAGTAGGATATAAAGCTAGTATCAGATATGCTTCAATATAATGTTTATTGCAGTTTGATTGACTGAAACATTTCTCACCCAATGGGATGCGCGTTTCTTCCTTGTTAGGAGCGTGCTCCCATCACGAATTTTAGTGAGGAGCGCAAATCTCAGTGAAATTCGTGATGCCCACTCACAAATCTGGTGACTAAGGTATAAATAATATATTAACTATTTTTAAATACTTTTGATTAGGTTGGATAAGGGTGTTATCGTGTATATATGTGATGGTCAAGGAGTCCGAGATATTTATGAGGCAGATGGAAACAATGGAATAGCAACTTCAGAACCTCTAGCTGTGCTGGTACGTTATTTTATATATATAAATGTATGTTTTTATTTTTATTTTTTGCATTCAAATGCTACTAGGAAAAAGCACCACAAATTTCCATGAAATGGAAATTATGTGATCCAACCTATTGTTGGGCAGTCATTATACTTCCTTACCTAACAATGGATGACTTATTTGTCTCCATGATTAATGATTCCACGAACTGGGATCCGATGATCGATTATATCAACAGTGTTAGTTAGTATTAGGCTTTAGATCTATCAATGGTTATATTTGCTTGGTCATGATTTAAGAGTTTTTTAATTCAGTCCCAGAAAATAATGTTACAGAGATTCACCAATTCACCCATGTTTTGTTATGTGTTTGCTTTAGGTGAACAAGGGAACTGCCAGCGCCAGTGAGATACTAGCTGGCGCTTTGAAAGATAACAAGCGAGCAGTTCTATTTGGAGAACCCACATACGGGAAAGGGTAAGTAAGACTACTCATTACTCATTTTCATTTTGATTCTTTTCAGCTCGAATGAACAAAACTTCAAAAGTGCCAAATGGTAACAGGAAGATACAGTCCGTTTTTGAGCTATCTGATGGTTCTGGAATGGCAGTAACTGTGGCTCGATATGAGACTCCTGCACACACCGATATTGACAAGGTTTTTGATACTTCTTTGCAAGTTCTGCTGAAGTTAGGATCTGCGTACACCATGATTACATTATCTTTTGTGGGCCACACCATCTTTGCCATTAGTCCCCAAGACTGGTGTATAAATGGTGCGAACAGATCCTAGCTCTACTTTGAATGTTTTCTGCTAATCACTATGTTATAACTGTTGTAGGTGGGTGTGATACCAGACCATCCGCTACCCACATCATTTCCAAAGAAAGAAGATGATTTTTGTAGCTGCCTTAAAGACTCAACATCTGCTTGTTATCTAAACAAGATCAAGCTGTTTTCAAGGTGATGATCACCTTTGTCAAACCACCTGTAAATTAGTCTTAACAATTTTTGTGGATAGTTAAGCTGTTGGATTCTAGTTAAGGTAGAACCATTGTCAGACTTATTTATGGCAGTTTGTTACTTGTTCAGTCTGGATCATAATTCCGGATTATCAAGTAATTCATCCTGCATTTGCACAAGGATAATTAAGCAAAGGGGTAACTTATTTCTAGCCCACAATATTTTTTTTTGTTTACCATAAACCCACCATTAAGATGGTATATTTGAATAACCCATAATTTTTTTTTTTTTTTTTGAAGTACAAGCCTGCTTTATTTATACATAATGAGTGTTACAAGAGTTGCAAGTTGGATACCAGAGAAGGATCAAAAGAACAATGCAAGTACAATGTATCGAGGAACAATGCCTTTTTAACCGTACTCAGACCTATTGGTTTAAACCTAAACACAAATTATCGCCTTATCATATTTAATATTTCTGGTTAAAATATTGGTTGTGTCCACTTCGCAATCAAGTGAAAAAAGCACTTACTAATTTTGTTATTGATTTTGATCACGTGTTACCGTATTTTAATCTCCAAAATCGTGTTTGTAATACTAATCAGGTTAAAGGAATAGTGAAAATTCCAGAAATCACCAATATAGTGTTAGCGAGCAGATAGGATTTTTGTTTTTTTTCGAAATTACGCCGTTCTTGATTAGAAGGTTTGTGTGTGTGTGTTTCTTTCCAGCTTAAATTTTAACGGTGAAAAATCCATTTTCACATAAATATTTATCACGTTATTATTTTTTCACTTGGCATGGATTGTTTTTAGACAACAAACAACTTATTAATTGGTAGTCACCAAATATAAATATTCATTCAACAAAAATTGAGGTCCCATGAATATCCATTGAGAGAGAGTTTTTTATAGCCCTTGATTCTAAATGGTTCAAGTTTTATTTGCGAATGATGAAAAATCAAGCTATACAAGGCGAGCTCGAGCTCAGTTGTAAGGGTTGGATTTTTGATAAGTCTAAAGGCGTGTGAGTGAGACTAGGTTAGTATTGAATCTCTTCAGGTTTTGAAGCACAATATCCATGTAGCTATTAGCCAGAGAAACCCTTTACGTTAATTAACATTTGGTCTTCACTTTGCTATTTACTATGCTTTAATCTTCATCGTTATAGTGTTTAGTATGTTTTGATGTCTTGTTACACGCTAGTATTTCTCTTTAAATCGTTGGTTGAACTTATTGATCTAATGGCTGCTAGGTATAAGATCTTCTTGCAGATTTTATACCGACACACCCACTCTTCCACTTCTTACGAGATCAGTTGGAATCATATTGCTATAAATAGGTCACTCGACCAGTTTGGAAATCATCTCACTCACGATCAATTCATTCATCTCATTCAGCATCCAACATACTAGTGAGAACTGAATATCCATTCTAGCGTTACTCAAGCACTATTTTAGCAACTTAATTCAAACAACAACATTTATAGTAGTATGAAATAGAGAGAGACAGGAAAATAGAGAGGGAGAAGGAGAAAAATTCTCATTAAGATGTGTAGAATACATAGGTTTTAGCCTCTATTTATATGTATAGAAGACTTAATACCCAAGTTTATGTAAACCCTAAACTTAGACACAAAAGGGCATCTTATACAATAGACATCGGTTTATAACACTCCCCCTGATGACCACTGTGTCCAAGTCATTATGAGCATATCAGGAAAACTCAAAAGAGAAAAACCTGAAAAATGCACGACTTAAAACAGTGTTGGACACGCATATGTTGCCTCGTTAAAACCTTGACAAGGAAAACCCAGTGGGACAAAACCTTGACGAAGGAAAAAGAGTACAACGCGTCAAGTCCTGTAAATGCGCCTTTGATGATAGCGCTCCCCCTGATGAGTACTTCAGTTGAATCTGGCTTGCTAATCTTTGAGTCGAGGCTTCCAATTCTGACGGACGAGATTCTTGAATGCAGAAGATTACCGTGATTTTCGTGAAGAAATGAGATTCTCGAATGCAGAAGATTACTGTGCTTTTCTTGAAGAAATTTGTTGGTTGATGAAGTCTTCGTTAGCGTTACTAAAGCGGCATTGTCTTCGAATAATACTCTTGCGCGTCTTCGTTGTTCGTCAATACATTGAGAACTTGTGTCATGGATTGCTAGCTTCTCGAGATAAATTGCAGAAGTGGTTGATGCAGTTTCTTCACTTAAGAGCCAAGTTATGAATACATTACAGTAAGTGAATGAATACTCCTTACAGAGACCAAAAGGACATCCAAATGATTAAGAAGAAAGTTAAGTTGACTTGGTCTGATCAAAATGACCTTGTTAATGGTGGACATGCACAAATAACCAAAATTATACAACTCCCCCTTGGATGACCACCATGTTGAAATAAATTGCCTCACTAAAACCTTGCCAATAAAACCTAATGGGACAAAATTTGGACGGAGGAAAAAGAGCACAATATTAACGTTTTCAATGAAATTTCAACGTCACCGAGATGTTGCCTCATTAAAACCTTGTCAGGAAAACCACATGGGACAAAACCTGAAACGAAGGGAAAAAAGTACAACTTTTGACGTTTTATGGATGCTAACTCAACTATATGAGTATGAAAAGAGGCATCAAAATAATAACTCTAGATTTATGGATGAGTTTTATGCAAGCTACTCTTAAACTGCAGATTAAGGAAAAATGAGATTTATGCTGTGAAAATTAAGCGTGGATTTAAGTGTTTTTCAAGACTCCTCATGAAACTTATAATCTTTCTTGAAAAAACACTGTGAGGATTGTTAAACCTGATATAATCAAGTCAGGTAGCTGCCTAAATATAATGTTCTCCGACCACATTTCTTGTGTGAATGCAAACGAGTCCTTTAGAGACTACCACGCCAATTGCATCAAAATATTGAGAACCGAATACTATTGAACCAATCCTAGGGTCTGAGAAAATAAAACCCTCAAATCGTTTTAGAACGACCATAATTCTCTCATTGCGCATTGTGACTAACACCAACCTATAATTTCAGGCTTGGCAATTTTTAAGGTGTAAAGTCATGGATCCAGAATAGCGTCAATCGAGAATTATATTATCCAAATAAACCTGGATAATATGCCAACCAATCACATATGTCGATATTTCTCTACAGAGATTTTTATTTCAGTAGCTACTGTAAATGAATATTCGACAATTAATTTGCTACGATCCCACACAATTCTCTAGTGTATGCATACTTTGAAAAATTCAAAATTTACTGGTATCAGTGCCCACGGGCATTATAAACTCCTCCTCTTCAAACGAGCTTAGAGTTATGAATTTTGAAATGTGGATCGTATTATGATAGGCTCTATTGGAGCACTATCTGTAGCTTGTACTAAAACGCTACCTGCTAGATGTGATTGGATTTGCTTTTCGAAGAGGCAAAAGCTTATTGAAAAACAAAATGAGATATTTCACGTCAATTCATAAAACAACAGCTTTTCAAGATTTGATCAAACTGGGAGAGAAATTGATATAACTTTTAAGTTAATTAAACACCAACAGTTAGTTGCATATATTCTCCCCCTGATCACGGTGGAAATGATTTCATCTCATTATACGAAATCAAATTTCGTAAAGTATTATCCGATTAATTCAAGGACATATACTCATATGAATTTCTGGGTCTCACCACAGATACTGACTTTGCAAGAGTCATTATACTCAAATACCATCAACCATGGATTACTTTTGGAACCAAAAATTCATGGCTACATCCAAAAGTAGTAAAAAGAAATATGCAAATAATCTCCAATAACTTCTCGGGCCTCTAGGGACAACGAGATAAAAGCATGGACACTTTCTTTATCAAAAGAAACTAATTTTTTAGATCAATTTAGTCACTACAAGGACTAACAAAATAGGCTAACAAGCCGGGTGCGCACCCATTGATCAATGTGTCCTACCGTACTCCAACTAAAAGTGGAACGGTCCCAAAATTTGGAGATTTACTACTAAGAGGAAAATTAAAATTGCTCGATATCCCTCAAGAATGCAGCAATATATTCCTTAATTTGATTGGTATTTGCAATTTTAATATAACGATTTCATCCTTCTAGGATTGAATGAGAAAACCATTTTGGATAGGTATAAGATGCTTCTTCTTAAAAATAATATAAAGAATACATCATCGTTATATTTTTAAGGAAAATCCATTTTCTGGTTGATGAATGGTTCCTTATAAGGAATAGAACTGTATATGCATGAATCACATGATCTTTGTCTAAAAAGAAAGATACCAATATAATTGGCCGTAGGTTGTCCACAACCATGCATGTGATTTATACCGTAAAGACAATTAAGCCCAGTATAACACCAATTTTTTTGGTGATTATAGTTTCTTTGAGTGCGATAGAAACTCTATACCATGTTTCGATGGATTTTTCTTTTTCTTTCTCTATGAAAAAAATAAGAGAAGAAGGAAAATCAAACTTATTTAATGACAAAGTTGATCACCATATCCATTGAAGACCATGTCGACCTTTGGATTTTAATTGCAACCAATAACTATAATCGTGGTTGGGGTTGCCGAGGTATATATAAAATCCGTTACCCAAAAACACACCGTGATGCGTGTAGAAAATATAGTAAAGCATCAGTGATTCACTAGTTGACAATTATATAATAGTCATTCATTAAATAGAATAGTAAAAGAAAGAAGACAAAATAAAAGAAAAGAAAAGAAAACAACAATAAACTGTTACTGTGTTCGTATTGGTGTTCATCCTTATCCTTGGATATAACCGACAGATGTAGCTTTGGATTTAGAAGAGTCATCTAACACATAATCATCACCAAAACATCACCCGTTTAGTTTTACCCAAATATCAATCTACATAAAAGACAAATGATTATTAACCAAGGTACAGATCTTGCATAGACCGACAAACAGTATATATCAATTACATTAAAACACAAAACAAAGAACACAAAGGATATATATTTCTTTTTTTTTTTTTTAGTTCGGCTTTTTTTTTTTTTCTTCTTCTTCTAGCGCCCAGTAGAGAGCGTGCTGATCACGTAGTATGAAATAGAGAGAGACAGGAAAATAGAGAGGGAGAAGGAGAAAAATTCTCATTAAGATGTGTAGAATACATAGATTTTAGCCTCTATTTATATATATAGAAGACTTAATACCCAAGTTTATGTAAACCCTAAACTTAGACACAAAAGGGCATCTTATACAATAGACATCGGTTTATAACATATAGCAAATTCTCTAAACTCATCTTTCTCGGTTTCCCTCCCTAAAACCAATCTTATTTCCTCTTTTTGTAACTGATGCAATACTTGAACGACTATTTCTTGGTTTAGGAGAGTCTTGTGCGATCTTGATCTCTCGAATACCAAAACAACTTCACACTTCACCCCTTAGATTCTCTTTACTATTTTACACCTAAAACAATTAATTAATTTAATACTACTAGCAGATGTCACTATAGTACAGTGGTAAAGTTGTTGGGTGATGACACCAGCGACCTGAATTCGAAACTCGTCTGCATCAGGGTGGTGGAAATTTTTCTTTATTTATTTGCCTAGAAAGTAGAGGACTTCGGTCCAACTTTCAATATAACCTTTCAAATGCAAAAAAAAAAAATAAAAAAAATAAAAAAAAAAAAATTTAATACTACTACAAATTATTCCAAAATGGTGAGCCACCGGATAATGGATAATTATCTCCAACCAGTAATATAGTGTCACGTAAGGAATATATTAAATCCAACCAGTAAGTAGTATCGCAGCTGGACAATAATAATGTATGATTCAGTCGTCAAGATAAAGAGCTCTACTGTACTGGGGTTAGGTAGCGAATGGCGTCTCTTGTTCGTGTTTCTTCTTATCTAATCGACCATCCCAAATTACCTGTTTTTAAAAATACTCACTGTTGTTTACATCCTAACTACAAACCCTTGAAACGAAGAACCCCTCACTACAGATCCCTAACGATTTCATGTGCATTCACTGAATCAAATTCTCCTGATTCTTCTCTCCATCAGGATATCCAACCCCTCCTCCAAGATATCTCTGTAAGAATACATCAAATTCAAAGTCTAGAGTTGGGTTTATAATAATTTTTATTCATTAATTTGGGTTTTTGCAGGAAAGTTTTCTTCTTCCTCCGGATTATTTTGCTGAGCTTCCTAATGATCTTCGCCTCGACGTAAGTGGGATTCCTCTTTCGTTAAACAATCAATTTTGTCCTAATTGATCAAGATTTTTATTTTTATTTTTATTTTGGGAACCTGCACTGTGAAGCTAAACGATGCAGCTTTCGATATTTCGAGTGGGCCTGTCATTGATGAGGTTAGCAACAGTTAACAATCTCTTCCGAAATTTGATTGGTTTTCTTTCTATTTTCAGAAATTTCAGTTTTTGAGCAACTTGTAGTTAACGCATTTCTAGTTACTGCCTATTCCTAATAGAATTGAGACTTCAATTTAGCCATTTGATAGCCTTGGTGTGCAAGTCTTGCTACATTTGTGGGCACCATCCGGCCAGTTCAATACCCTCTTTCTATATGTATATCCTCC
>JAJJMA010147862.1:9185-33574 GCA_023529015.1 Papaver nudicaule
ACAATGATTGCGCCAAGTCCCCAGTCGTTGAGGAGGGTGTTGGAGTCAAAAGAGGCGAACTACTTGATGAAGATGTTTACCTCGCCGTCTTTACTGAGTAGTGAAGTTCTAGGAGGATATTGGTGCTATGAGGTGTTGCTCCATGAGATCTGGTGCCATGAGGTGTGGCTCCATGGACTTGTTAGCGCCGTGGATGTTGGCGCTATGAGCTTGGCACTATAGTCTATTCGTTGAAAACTCCGACAGTTCGCGTCTTGCGTGTCTCCTTATGTTTGCGTCATATATCTTAACTCACTGGTTGTATCATCACGAAATTTTTACACATGGTAGTAGACATCCAGGGAAGTATTGTGTCCAAAAATGTCTTAGAGGCTCCTCGTAGATTTTCCGTAGTACTCGACGTGGTCTTGCACATGATTCCTGATTGCGCGTCTCGCGTGTGCTGTAGTTTTTGTGTCGTATCTCCCAATCCTCTTGCTGGATTGGTACGAAATTTTAGTATGTGTTGTGACACATACAGAGAAAGACTGTGTCCGAAAATCTTTCCAAAATCCCTTGTGGATTTCTCAAACCGGTTGTTTCTTCGCGACGGAAGTTGCTGGCGCAGGAAATTCTGACAGCTCTCCTTTTCCCCAATGTTTACGCCATATTTCTCAAACCACATGGAGTTATTGTTTGAAATTTTACCACAAAGTTGTAGACATTAAAACGGAGTTTATGTATAAATTTTACCCAAGAACTCCTCACGAGCTTTCTGCAGCAACTGTTTTGGTTTCGTATGTAGGTTCTGTCCACTTACTTCAGTGTGCTGTAATGTTGGCGCCATATCTCTTGATCCACGGATTGGATTGCCACGAATTTTTTACACATAACATTTTACACCTGTAGGAAGATGTTGTCCAAAATTCACCTTCAGATCTTTTACTGATCTTCCACGTTTCTCGTTTTCGTGAAGGTTGTCGTACATCAAACTTAGTATGTAGTCGTGAGCACGTCTTTGTTCATCTCCAGAGTAGGTTTGTTCCATGGAGACCCATAATAAAATAAATTCTCCACAAGATGGTTTACCGTACTTGATTGGTAACTCTAACGCTGAGGTTGTAGGCAATATTGTTGATCCAGAGAGTTAATGAAGACTGGGAGGACATTATGTGGAGTCACAGAGGTATATGGTGGTGAAAACATCTTGTGGGGCTAAGGTTTGGTGAACTTCTTGTTGTAAGAGATATCTTCTGGGGAAGGTAATTTTCTGTTTTGTAGCTCTGTGGGATTTTGTTTTAAAGGTGTTTCATGGTTCCGCGAATGCGGAGTCACGGAGATAGTCTTGGTGGAAAGTGTGAGGCTATGGGAATATTTCGTGGTGGAAGGTATTCTAGAATTTGAAACTTGGGAAGGTCTAGTGAGACAAATACCTTGAATCCCCGTATTCGCTCGCACATCGCTTGCTCCAGAAGTTTTAACTCTGATTCCGTAGAGATGATTGTCTTTTCCAGCATGTTGTGGTGGAACCTTAAGTGAACACGTAGGAAGTCTTTCCCATTCTCTGTCTATTGGCACATCTTTTGAAGTCCTTGCGCTTGGAGTACTCCACTCTGTCATCTTTTGGATCTGGGTTGCCACCGAAGGATGTCGGAGACTCGTTGCTAGTGATAGCGGAGAGGAGCGCCACCACCATGATACTGCTTGCTCGAAAGACGAAGACTTGGTGGTGTTGTTACCAGGAGGATCCTGCGAAGATATGAATCCTGGTGGCTTTGAGGCTTCTGTAAAGGCGTCGGTAGTAATGTCGGTGTTGATTAAAGTTCTTCTCTTGGGTCTCCCTTCCTTCGAGAGATATGTAGCGGGTAGTCCCATGTTGTATGGATATCTCTGGTCGAGTAGGCTC
This sequence comes from Papaver nudicaule, assembly GCA_023529015.1. Lineage (NCBI taxonomy): Eukaryota > Viridiplantae > Streptophyta > Magnoliopsida > Ranunculales > Papaveraceae > Papaver > Papaver nudicaule. The sequence goes on from JAJJMA010147862.1 coordinate 11,071, forward strand.
TTCCCATGCTGTATGGATGTCTCTGGTCGAGTAGGCTCTTCCATGATGATGAAGCGCTTTGGTAAAGACAAGGGAGCATTTGTTGTACTTCACGTTTCCCTTTGGGTCGTGGCAGCCGGTATTACTATCGGTACTTGGTGGAGTGAAGAGTGGCGGTGGTGAGGAGTCCCCAGCCATGTTTTCTGATATCTTATCAACGCCTCTTGTTGAGTTCGCCTTCCCTCGTGCAGACACATGTGTATTGGCCTTTCGAAGACGAGTAGGTAGAGCGTTCTCTCTAGTTGTTGAGACTCATCGGGTCGGGGTAATCCGATTGTTCCATCCTTATTCAGACGTCTAATAGCTCCAGTACTTCGTCGAAGATGATGAGTCTGGGAATCTTGTATAGGCTTCAGTCCTCGTACTCCTCGTGGTTGTTGTTGCAGATCTGCATCTTGTGGTTGGGTCACATTCTTGTTCGAGATCCTTTGAGTTGTATTGTGTCGATACCCTGTTGTCTGGTTGCTAACGGGTCTCATGTTATCACGAGCTTCTTCAATCCTTACTGCTTGGATCCTTTTCTATCAAGACAGGGACGGCTGTCGTTGATCGTCTTGCGGCTTCGGAAGTTTGAAGTCCGAACTTCCTCCAGTGAGGAGCATCCCATAAGAGAGGGGTCTTTTGGATAGGGAGGTTGGTGTGGACGAGATAGAGATGCACCTCCTCCTCTTAGTTCTCCAGGGGGTTTCTCTCGGTCGAGTAGCAGAGTTGGACTGTTGGACATGCTTGTGTTCAGGTTTGCCTTGAGAGTCCAGACCCTGGAGTTCCTGGATGGCTGCAGTGGTAACTCTGGAAGTCCCCATGTCTCGTCATCATTCTCTTAGTGATAATGGAGTTGTCCGTTCCTTCAGTGTTTGTTGGTAAGTCCTTTGTTGCCATGGGTACTACAAACTTGATTTACCCTTTTCTAATAGTTGCAGTGCCGTGACTTGTGGCGCCATTACTCGTGGTGTCGTAGCTTGTGGCGTCGTGATTCGTGGCGCCGTGACTTGTGATGTGATCCGCTTCGACCCATACTGTCACCTGAAGTTTCCAAAGCGAGCTTGGAGTCGTATGCTCTGGGTGTGTCACCTCTGTAGCTGGACTCTTCCTCTTATTCCCTTCGGTGATGGTACTCGCGGAAGGTAAGTTGTTGTTGTACTGCTCGTTGATGAGGTTGATGTCGTTGTTGGCATTACAAGCCTCTTCGCTTCTTAGGGGTTTGGCCCTCTCTGGTAGCGCTGATGCAGGCGAGGCAAGTCTTTTGCAGTTTCACGGAGGGCTCAGTAGACAAGGATCATTTCGCAGAGCTCTAATGCCGAGCAAGGTTGTCGTACTAAGTGCAGGCTCTGCCAGCGGGGGATCCGGGAATTTTCTGAGTCTCAGTACTCGGTGGTGTCGATGCTCCCCTCTTGGGGAAAGGGGCCCTCTACACCTTGTGTGGGCAGGTTTGTTGGTGCTGGTGAACTGGCGTCGTCTCCTCTGGGTTCTGGAGTGATCTTATTCAAATTGTCTTTTACGTCATATCCGAGTTGTGGCTCTCTTCATGTTGAGGTTCTGCTTGAGTAGATATCATCTCGTCATCCTAGACGTGGATCACAGTGATATTCGTACTAGCAGCAGATCTGGGAGTTCCTTTGGCTTGTGAACTTGTTGACGGTTTCGCGGTTAGAGTTTCAAGATGAGCCGAGACTTCAACTTGGGTCTTGATCCGTCTTTCCAGAAGAATGTCTCGACACTTGACTAGTTCCTCTAAGGTTGGCATCCTTGGCCCTTCCTCTTCCTTTAGGGCGGTAGCATTGATCCTTCTTGGTTGAGGGGGTCCACATTGACTCCCTTGGGTACTGCAGGCGTGACTACTGCCTTTGCGATGCTTCTCTTTTGTACAAACCGCTCCATGAACTCCATAGGAAGTGTCTCCTAGTTGTTGTAGATCCATGGGCGTCCCAGCACCATGCCGCTCTCGACGACTCCCTTAACAATGTGAAACTCCACTATGGTTGGGATCGTGGCGATTTCGACGAGAAGGTCGATCCACCCGCAAGTGCGTACTTCGACTCCGTCAGGACCTTTGATGATGGCAGGGGCATGGATGTCTCTACTGCGAGGGATGCTAGCGGCTCTGAGAATCTTGGCTGAGATGATATTCACTGGGGATCCCGGGTCGATGAGCGTCTTCGAGAATTCCGCATGAGAGAGGCGGGCGGCTGTGAGGAGTCCCCAACCTTGTCCTTCTGTTGGCTCCCCCTGCTTGGACATTGTCTGCTCATTGACTTCCTTGAAGGGTAGGCGTTTTCCTGATACTACCATATTGAGTACCGTGAACATGTCTTTCCCCTGTGGTTTCGAGAGACAGAGAGTCTCGCATAGTTTGTACTTAAGACATGGTTGTACTCGTGTTCTCCCAGAGACTCCAGAAATCATGAGATGTGTTCGCGTGCGTTCCCAGTTTCGTCATACAAGGAGAACATGGGCGATACATATCCTTTAGGGAGGGCAATCCTCTGTACTTTGTGAGGGTACGGTGGTCGGTGTTGGTGGATGGGTAGCGCCACCTCACTTTCTCGATTTTGTAGTAGCTTTTCCAAGTCGTCTGCCGTGACGTAGCGGGATGGTTGTCCTTATCTTTGGCGAAACTCTTCTGGAGCAGGAGGTGCTTCATCACCTCGGATGTGGATGACGAACGAGTAGGCACCTGTAGCGGCTGCCTCAAGGGTTCCCTTGATTGGTGAACTCGACAGCTTCGAGGTTAGAGTTTTGAGACAATCCAGGATTCCTAGTTGCGTGTCAAACATCTTGTCTTGGCTTTCCGCGAGGACATCTTGACGTTTGGCCGAGTTATTGGGGTGATGGGGATAGCCGAGATGATAGGTATTGAAGGAAAGCATCTTGGTTAACAGGTACATTGGGCGTATTTCCAGATGCAGGTGGGTTGGTAGGTGTTGCATTAGAGGATACAATACCGTCAGTTGAAGAGTTGGGGTTTTTGGTATCTGATCCCGACCTGAGTTCAACCATCTTTGAGAAAGTTTTCTAGAACCGAGAGAATGATCTCCCACTGTGGTCGCCAACTGTTTTTACCTGGAAAAACAATACACCGTCTCTGGGTTCTTTCGTAGTGTTCGAGATTAAAGTCGAACAAGACGAGCCTAAACCAAGTCAATGGCCGTTCACGTCTTGCTTCGGTCACAGAGTGGATAGAGGTTGATCTAGGGAGGGAAACAACGAAGAAACTTGAGATCAGGTTGAGGATGTGTTTTGGGTGTAAGAGTTCAAGATTTCTGTCGTAAAGATGACTGGAAATCTCCAAGGCTAGAAGTGTGTTGGGTTGCTCAGGCGTGTTTACTTCTGAGGCTCTGGTTTATTCAGGTGTTCTGAATATCTGGTTGTTTCTGGAAAGATGTTCTGCCTTGGAAGATAGAGGAGGCCTCTATTTATAGTTTTGAACTCACCCTGATCTCTCGACAGAGAAGGTGGAAGTCGTGGAAGAGTGGGGGAGTGGATGACATGAGTCATTTTCGGTAACTGCTAGGATCGTGTAGATCATATCCACTCGGCGCCACTTTATCATAACTGTCCACCATCTCTATCAGTTTCTTTCAACTGTCGTAGACCGCCAGACCAATACCCCTAAAGTTATCCCCCCGTGTGACATTTTGATGTCTCGAGTGATACGCAGATATTGCATAGTTGAGTTGAGTCGTATGACTAGGATGTCATGACCAACATGAGTGTGGTGTCTTCAAGACACGAGTAGTAGGTGTATAGGAGTGGCCTTGGTTATTGGCCAAGGCCAGGAATTCATAGCACCATTGACTTGTGGCGCTATAGCCAAGGCCAACTTCTAAAGCGCTTGTTTAGTGCTAACCTTGTTATCATGGCGCCACGGCCTTGGCCTTTGGACAAGGCCAACTCGTTGTGGCGCCATGGCTCATGGAGCCACGACCTTGGTCTTTAGCCAAGGCCAACTCGTTGTGGCACCATGGTTTGTGGCGCCACAGCCTTGGCCTTTGGCCAAGCCAACTCATCTTGTTATGGCGCCATGATTCATGGTGTCACGGCCTTGGCCTTTGGCCAAGGCTAGTTTCTTGTGAACTCATGGTGGATCATGGTTCGTGGTGCCATGCTATATGGCGTTATGACTTTGGCATTTGGCAAAGGTCAACTTTGTTGCACCTGGTGCGTGCTGGCTATGCCTTGGTTATGGTGTGCGTGCTTACGCTACAACATACTTGAAGTCATGGCGTGTTTATCCATGGTATGTTAGACCATCTTGAGCTTGGGATGAGGTCTGCTTAAGCCTGTTTAGGCTGTTGTGTACTTCGCAGGGAGCTCTGGACAGGCCTAAAACTTCGATATTCCTGAGGTTTTCATTAAGACTCGAATGTTGAGTCATATTAAGAGGAAATTCATGAGGATGCGTCTCTGTTAACTCTTCACCATGTACCATATAGTGATCTGGTTCTGATGCCGAGGAATTCGAGGCGATGTCGACATGAAACAGATTAATGGGTTTAATGTGCTGGTGAGATTATCAGTACTGCACTATGATATTATCCTATCCACCGGGAGTTATAAGAGAGGACTCATAGAGAGTTTATTTAGCTCATAGAATGGGTTGCATTCTGAGCTATAAAGTTGTGCCTGAATAGGAAATTGCACTACGATATCATTCTCTCCGCCCGGGAGGCTATAAAAGGGAACTCGTAGAACTATAAAGATCCGCCTGAGTAGGCAATCGCTTCTTGGAAAGACATAACATAAGGAGATTTACGATTTTATCCCTTCTCCATTTTTCACCATCTACAATCCTTACAAATGGAAAGTACATATCTTAAAGAAAGCTAAATCTCCTGCTTGTTTAACAGTGCAAAATACCCAACCACATGGGCAGATTACATTTGACAGTCATTTAACGTATGGGTAAAGTTATTTGATTTTACAGCACCCGAAAACTAACAGTCCACCAACATATATTTAGCAGTGTGTGGTCATTCCAAAATCACTGTATACATGAGCGTGGTTCAATCTTTTCTTATTGAATTGACCACCCAATTGTTAAAGTCGATAGTAGACAAATGTATAACAAAGATAAATGTCGGATTATAATTGACAGTCACAATTGATCTGGGCGTTGTTATTTTTATATTACATTACAAGAAAAAAAATGGACACCGACATACCAATAAGTGAAGTTGGGTGCAGGTGGACGGATAGGGTAAACACTTTATTCGGCATTGTGTGTTATCATTTCAAAATCCCTCAAACAAAGACGCGTAATTGCATATAGCCATCATGCCCTCTATAACCTAGCCCTGCGGCAGTTTTGTGTAGTCATGTCAATCTAATACTGGGCCCATGGATATATGCAGGGGCAATGTCTCCCCTTGTTGGGGTAGTCAAACTATAAGGACACGCCAAAGTTGCTGGATGTCAAACCAGACTGTAATAACAACAAACACACCTTCAGTTTTGGTACAACCTCCGCCGGGATACCCCTACAGACAAAATAGTAATCGCCCCTAAAAGAAGGCCAAAAGACAATACACAAACAATGGTGACTCTCAACTATACCAGGCAGCACCCACAGACAGTGGCTTATAAGCATCCTTAGAGGGCATCACTATTTTAATCTAGCACTTGCTGAATATGAAGTGTTATTTTTTGTAAATATTATCATTGGGCTCAAGTTTCGGTAAGTTCATGTTGATTATTTTGTGAGGGGTAGTCATAAACCCATGATACTATAAATTGGAGTGAATACTCTGTAATGTTTCACATCCAAAACCGGCGAAGAAACTTACATACTATAAAAATCCAAAATTACGCACCCATTTTAACTTTATTGCTAATGATTATAATGTCCATTAACTCTGAAAATAGTGAATGCATGTGTGATTAACGAACCTTAAGTTTGTAGACTTCAACCGTATCGTACCAAGGAATGGAAATGGTGCTTGGATCCAAAACATGTGACCAACTTCCCCTATTTATTCAAGGATGATATCGTTGTTTTGTTTGTTCAATCAAATGGCATGCAAGTAATTTGTTGTACATGTCTAACCAGATTTAATCTTTGCCATGCAGGTTACGTCAAATATTTTCCTTCACTCGTAGCTAGTGAAAGGAGAAGGCAGATTGGATGGGAAAAAAAAACAAACGCACCAACTTTTGTTACACCATCATGATATAATGGTATAACAACATCATTAAGGTATTGCGATAAGTAACTTTACCCTACAAGTGTAAATGGTTGTGAGTTAAGTTTCATAGATTACTGAGAAGAATTAGCAAAAGATGGCTAACACACGTATTTTTTAAAATTGCGCAGGTTCTAAGAATGGCTATATGGATTCCTAAAACTACAAGGATTGGCTATATGAATTCCTAACCAAACGAATTCAATGGCTAGTCCCGCGGTTGAATGGACCACCCAACCCCTGAAAACGTAATAACCCTGCCCGAGTTCTGTGGTTTTTGGATTTCAAGTAAGAAGGGTTAGGTTATTCGTATTATCTTTGGGGGTCAGTCAAAATTTGGGATTTGTAGCTGACAACGGAGTTGGAGTATTAATTTGATGTTGCACAGATTCACTCAATTATTCCTCGACATATGGGTTTGGGACGCAATTGTAGGATCTTGCAATATTTGGCATCATGGACTGCATCGACATTACATTGGGCATGTCGTGCTAAAGGCGGTTTCCTTGTCAAAACCTCTCAATCTCGGTTGCAATGGCCATTCAACAACCCTTTTTTTATTGCTTAACGTCCTGCAATGTTATCAGGTGATGGTTCAACCTCCTCTTCTGTAATGCTGGTTGTACATCACTAGTGGACAAATGCAAAGGCAGGGTCATGCATGTGGGATGCGTAACCTTAACGATAAATGGTGCACCCCCTAAAGTCTACACCGAATTATCCTCTCACTCTGCAATTTAGTTTGTAATTTTATAGCAATCATGGGGTTTGTTAGTAAGATAATACGTGTAAAATGTCCCGTGGTTTTCGGTAGAAATCCAACTGTCTTAATTAAAGGCACATTTAAATTAATTATGCTAAATCTATATATGTTATAAATGTTGTGTACTGCGGTTTTGGTTACCCCCGGAAAATACATTCCACCTACCGGGTTAATAAAAACGGCCTGGTAGCCTGGACACTAATACTTAATACCTTAATGAATTTACTTGTATGTATGTGTCCTTAAATATAAAAAGTTCCACCGAAAAACCAAAAGACAAGGATAAAATAAATCAACCACAATTGCAAAAGTAATATAGACCCCAAACTCAATCATCCATTTAGTCGCTTAATCGCCATTAGTTATTGACCCTAATCAACATAAGAAACAAAACGTATACATAACTAGGAAATTAAAAAACTAACGGTAAGGTAGTGAATACTGACGACTCCCACCACCCTGTTCCGGTGTACGTGATTGAATCCCTGTCAGATTTCGATGCTGATGCTGGTTTAATGATGCCATATGCATTTCTGGTTGAGCTGGGCAGTTATCCTCGTCTTCCCTATGTCTTTGACGGCGTACTTTCTCTCTCCTTTCAGTTATTTGTTGCAGGTGTTGTCGCCTCTCGTGTGCGGATGCCCTTTCTTGTTCCCGGTGAAATGCTTCGCTGCGCGCTCGAGATTCTTCCCTTAGTCGCCGTATCTGAATCTTTCACTCTGCATCTTCAATTCGAGATGTCATTTGATCATTTTCGTATGTTACTCTCCTGATGAGATGCTCCATCATTTGGTAGTTTCTCACCAAAGTGTTGGTCGTAGCTCTTGGTGTAATTGGGATGTGTAACTCCACACAACGAGCGCGCAGTTTGTGCATTTTTTCTTTAGCAACAATCATCTCATCACACATACAATAGCCTCCCTCGAGTGTATATAAGTTTGTCATTTGGGAAAACCGTGAAATTCTGCCTATTGTGTATTCGGCAATGAAACCTATACCCGGGGTTAGGTGTTGGATTCAACTAAACAATTTACATTGCTTAACGTCCTCTATAGTGGACAAATGCATTGGTTGGGTTTTGCTATGCTGCCCACCCATACATGTACAATGAATTTTCAATTTTTTGTGTTGGGTCATTACCTGCTGTTTGTTTGTAATATTATCCCATTTCAGAATAAATCTAATACATATACAATACCCCAGTGGTTGTTGGATGAAGTGTTAATAGAATTAGTTCTGTAAGGCCGGTAATTCAACTTTGGAAAATACATTACAGGAACAATGTTACACTTCCTGGTAGCCTCAACATTACTTCTTTCATAATTAGTTGCGTAGGTCCTTAAATTTTAAGAAACAACTATAATAAACATTAAATAAAACAAACATAATTAAACACAGTTGGATAATGAATAAAGACCCCCAAACACAATCATCCATTTAGTTGCTTTCCGAGTCATCTTCTACCACTACGATGTCTTCGACCTCTTCTTCGCTAAAAGACTCGTCCGAGTCCTCCAGCAATGCCTGATTGGAGTTCATCCAGTCAAGATATTCATTTGTGTAAGGCCTACGATGATCAACCGGTTGGAGGTATTGGGGGAACGACCTACGTGATTTATCAGAGAACAAAGACCTAAGCGTCGACCGAATTTTTTGGGGAATTCTACAGGTACAACAATGAATGCACATTGGAAACATTTCTTCTATCACTGGACGATCCTGGTTGAAGCCGTACTGCCTGGTAATAAGTGCTGGTATATAGAAGGTGGTTCCATTGAGGGTTAGCAGTAAAACACGGTAGATGCTCCCATTGTTGGCCCAGAACATAGTTTTAATATCCCAGTGAACTACCTTCCACATGATGTTGTCAGGGTAGCAACTCTAAACATGTGATCATGAAGTTGGTCGTCGTTTATTTCTCGATAGCGGCTAATAAAAGAATCAATTTTATTGGTCGGTTGAGAAAAACAAAGCGGGAGCAACTTCAGATGCTCGAACGCCCATACCTGTAAACAGGGTGGAAAAATCAAGGTAATTCAGGGAATTAATATGGCTGGGGCAGAATATACGATCCAATAAAAATTTTAAAAGCAAAACTCACTGCAAATAGTACAGGGAATGAGCGTTGAACATCTATGTCCCCGATATCATCAAGACTCTCCAGTAAATGCCCGAGCACCAACGACACAATCAACGCTCCCATTAGACACTGCTCCAGTACCGGAACCACTTGCATGGAGAAAAGCCCATTCTTCCCGGGTAATAGGTGGCATCCCGTGAAAGCAAGCAAAAAACCCCTATTCCTGACATGCATCTCAAAACGACCCCAAAGTTTATGGCATATACGTTCTACACTCAACTCACCATTAACAACAACATCCTCTGCATCAGCTTCACTGATTCCAAGAAATAAGCAACGAAAGTGATCGTCACTTCTTTGTAAGTGGGTACCGCACTCATGTGTGTTTTATGAGCAGTTCCAAACAGAGCAAGCAAATCTTTAATGGTAGGGCAAAGATGTATATTTTTTATACTGATAACCCGTCCGGAAGATCTCCACATGCTACCAATCATAGCGCAAGCATTGTGAGAGACAGCCACGTCGCACAAATTCACAACATTTCGGAGCCCACACTCAACAAGCATATCTCAGTCATCATCATCAACATCAATGTGATCTTTCCACTCCTTAACAACTTCTCTCATTTCAAACTGTTGCGAGGACAAAAATTTAAAATCAAAAAACATATGATGTTTCAGGTAACTTTTAATTTCAACAGAATCATATACCAAAAGAATATAAAAAATTAAAGTTTGGGCAAAGGAACCGAGAACTGAAAACGAATACTGCGACTCATACAAAAGGGACAGAAAACGATTACTTGGGCTTCCCTCCTGTGGGAAACGATGTTTTATATTCTCTGAAAAAACAAAGAGGAAAGGCAGAGGAGAGGTAATGGTTAAGTGAAGAGATAAGTGAAACTGAAATAAGTATAAATATATTTTTTCATTTTAGACGGTTTGCATGCAGAAGTGGTATAACCCAATACTTGGGAAGTTTTAGGTGGCGGTTACAAAAACGGGGAAAACATGCAGTTTTAGGTGTTAGCCTTTAGGAACTTCAAAAGGAAACTGCTGTAACTGGCAAACTGAGTCACAACAAATGTCTAACCAACAAATGAGGTTGTGAGACAAACTTATAATCATATCAAGGTGCTATGTTTCAAGGGTCCCAACGTTTGTCAGGGATGCCGAATCGGGTATACCAAGCCAAATTAAGAGTGGCATGGTAAAATTAATACGTCCAATCCACAAAATGTGTTATTGAATATGTAATGCTGAATTGATTTGTGAAATCATTGGGTTCATGTAAAGTAACCCATGTATATATGGAATCCAATATCAATAGGGAAGGGGTGTCGTAGTTACCAAACCTATAAATTATAAACTATAATTGTCAGGTTAGAATACAATGGGGGAGGGTGATTAACTAAGAAACCTGTTAAGGCTTCTGAATAAGGGTATTTATTGGGATCCCATGTGCCCCTCAACAATCGAACAATTAAAAAATACCTAAACTGTAACTAGAAATCATTTCCACTAAATATACTGTACTTAACAAGGGCCTACATATTTGAAGACCCATCACAGAATCATTTGCGTAGAATCATTATCGCCTGGGATTATAAACCTGGGGGCATGAGCAGTTGTGAACATATGAAGACCGTCTCTTCTTGCGCACAAACCCAGTCAGAATAGCGGAAGCAGCATCACTGGATTAAAGTAGAACGGGTACCATTAACTGAGAGACTGCTAACAAAATATTCACATACATCGGGACATAATTGTTGGTCTCAGTATAACAAAAAAAATATCCAACAAAACATACATGCAAATTTACAAAAAACCACAGCTACCAATGGGGGGCTAGGGGCTGCGAGCGACGCGGAGAAGAGCCGGTTGGTAACATCCTAAGATGTTATGACCCCAACCTTTACAATTGCTACACTGAACGGTCTTTCTATATACAAGATATGATTGTGACTCAATCCTCTTTTCTCCCTTCGGCCGGCCTTCGGCTCTTTTCCAAGTGGGAAGTATGACCCAAGGGAAGCTGGGATCTAGGGGCCACTCGTGGTACGCTTCCAGAGGCTTGAAGGTGACTTTGTAAGTGCGGATGAAGTTTTCCATTGAATAGAATTCATAGACATAATCTTTAGTACTACGGCCCATGAGAGTGATAGCGGAACATGCATGAATACATGGCAGTCTAGCGTTTTGATATTGCCGGTAAGAGCATGTTTTTGAGTTCAAATCAACAGAAAACAATGCTCCCAGATGTTGTACCTCGTAAAGTTCATGCCCATAAGCAGAGGGTATACACTAGTGTGGCCGATCTCTCACTTTGGCAACTTTCTTAGCGGCATCTCGGGTTATACATCTTTCACGGATTTTGCTCAAGTTATATCTCTCAGCAAAATGTTGCACGGCCATCTCCCTTGTCTCTTGAGCCAACCCGACAACCGGAAAGGCCCTAGTAGCACGAAGTGCAGCATTTGTACTCTCACCAGGATTTGTAGTGAAAATACCCTACCGGGATAGAGGACAATAAAGTTGAGTTCACTTCTCTAACTTCTTTTTCATTAACCAATCATAAGCCAGGGGATTTCCTTTCTGCATCAAACCCATGTGGTAATCAAAAGTCGACTGGAGAGCAGTCGTTGCAGCAATCCAGAGAGAAGCACGAAGGGAATCATCGGGAAATCGTTTGTGAAAGCTTTCCATAAAATGGCGGACACACCAAACATGGTTCACAGTGGGAAGCTCTTGTTTTATCCCAGTTTTAAGCCCGACACCCCCATCAGTGATTATATGCAGTTCACCAAGCTTAGAGTAACCCTCCAAAACATACTGCCGCAGTAATTTAAAAAACAATGCGCAATTACCGGTGCTTTCGTTTTCCACAATGCAATAAGCTAGCTGGATGATACGATTATCAGCATCTTGACAGCATGCCACAAGCAAAACACCCTTGTGTACACTACGCATGTGTGTACCATCTACTATGATGACAGGTCATAGATTCTCCCGGAAGGCTTGGATGGCTAGACCTAAATCCTAGAAGAAAGCCATAAAAATTCGAGTCCCGGAATGTTCATATAGATGGTACACTGAAAGATTCACTCTGAGTACCATAAACTGCTTGGACTGCTAATCTGCGAGCACACTGGGCCTTCCACTTTGATATCCATATATTATATCTGCTAGAAATCAAAATTCGTGTCTGTTTAGTTGAAAGTTCAGCTTTCTGTAACACAAACCTCTTTAGCTCTTTGGAAATAAACTTGGCTGAAGCACTATTGTGCCATAATCCATTGTGCCTTTTCTGAACACCGCATGTGTGTTTGTTGATGTAGTAGTTAATACGAAACATCTTTCTAACTTCAGATGCTCTCAGTTCCCACTGGCATCAAGACAGTTTTCGTGTCTTGCATTTGATCGTAAGTCGCTTCAAGTTTGATACAGGCCTGGAACACTACCTCAGACACCTTATGTGGATTTCATCAACAACATCTCCGAGAACTTCTTTGTTTGGAAATACCATTCCTACCTCCAGATCAGTAAATCGTGAGGGTGCAAAACCAAACAAACGTTCGATGTAACCTTGGCTTTCTAAATTATCAGTGGAAACAGCCATCGCAAGAACATCATCGCATTATATCTCGGGATATTGATGCTGCGTCCACTTATAACCAGACAGAGTTGTACACTCATCTGATGAGGTGACAACGATGGGACAAAAACAATCAGTCGTAATATTGGCGGATGGGAAACGAGGGGGGGAATTTTCCGCACGAGGAGGGTCAAAAGCCTCTTCTAAAAGGGGATCAATGATGTGGATGCCCGCCAAATCAACATTATCCTCACCCTCACTGGCAAACCAAAACAGACACATAACATCTGTAATAAGTGTGTGTCCTACCAAAGAGATGTAAGGTGAAGGGAACCAAATTTTTAACTGCAATAGATTCACTCATCTAATGCTGAGCGGATCCGGACCAATTAAACCAGACACCTCATTGCTGAAGTGCTCATCATTGAGTAGGGGCGGCTCACCTTCATCTAAGTCCATGTCGACCTCACCTGTCAGTATGCTGGCAATTGACCTGACATTACGACTACCCGTCAGTTACCATTTTACTTCCTACGCAGGGAACCTTTTTGGTTCAAAAACTACACTAACCGGCAAATGTTTACCTAACCCATTGAGGAAATTGTTTGAGCGTTTCCAATCTGGATTCTGGGAGGTCATCTAAACCCGGACACGAGAGTACATCAGAAGAACAATTTATGTCTCCACTAACAACCCTCTCCGCACTCCTTGTGTGAGTATAAAATCTGCATTAGTACTTTATACTCGACAGCCATCAGATCGTAAACAAACCAAAACTCAAATACGTAATATGCATAGTGCGAAGATCATAAGAACAATATCGAAGATGTTTTAATACGGAAATAATTAATAAGAGATAAAGAGTAACAGCGTATTGTATTTCTGCTTAACTAATATATGGATCTGATCTTTAGGAGTTTGAGGAGATACTAACCTAGTCTCACTCTCACAACTTAGGTTATGCCAAAAATCCAACCATTACAAAGTTTCTCGAGCTCGCCTTATATAGGCCGAGCCTGGAGTGGTTTACAGCTAATAGGACAAACTACTCAATCGTGGTGGTGTCAGAACTTGTCGAGTTAGGAGGTTCCTTCGGTGAGATCCCTCCGAAGATGTCTTCGTACTTCTGTCTATCGGTGACTAGTGCGAGCCTTTCCTCGCCCGGTTCTTCCTTGAGGTCTATTCCCAAAGTATGGCAGTGCATCCCTTGGCTAGGCTTAGTTCCTCTGATCCTGACACGTGTCTCGAGGGTGTTTTACCCTCCACAGTTGCCTCTTTTCTTGTCCGAAGATCGAGGAGGTTCGGAGAAGAAAACCCTTGGTGTTTCACCTTCTTCGACACGTGCCCAGCATTCAGTTTCCTTAACTGACACACGTCTCTTTAATGGTTTTTCGAAACCCTCGCCCTTTCTACCTTCTACCTGATACGTCGGTTCCACATTTCTTTATTTAAACCCGTTTGCTCTATCTTTTTCTCTTCTTACTCTCTTTAAACTTTTCGCCGCTCTCATAGACACCTCAGTTTTCAAAACCTTTCCTCCGTCATCTTCTCTCGCGATTTTTCCTTTTTAATCATGGTGAGCTTTGTTGACTATCTGTTGTTTTTCCTGTCTTGATTTGTGTTTCGTGATCTTCTCTCTAACTTTTTCTTTTTGTTCTCAGGCTCCAAAGAAGAACGTTCCGTCCGGTGGTGGGTTTCCCCGTAAAATGGTTGATCCTCAGTACCTCAACTGGGAAGAAAGAGCTAAGATTTATGGCTTAAATACAGATCTTTTCCCCTGTAAGTGCTTGGGTAGGGTTAACTTGTCCCCTGAACTACTTTCTACACATGGGTGTAGTGACAAAAAGTTGATCGTCTCCGGCGAGCAGCTCGGTGCCGGACTTCCTATTCCATTGTACAATCTAGCTAATCCCCCCTTTTACGAGATTTACTCCTAGATTAGCCCTCCTTGTTGCGTAATGCAATTGAACGGAAATTTTATTCGAGTTATCCGTGAGTGGGTGGCTCATTCGGAGGGCAAGTCATTTTATTACGAGGAGCTTCCCGAAGAGCTTAAGCACCCACCGAGTTTCTGGACTGCTGAGAATTTTTTCAAGTATTACAAAGTGGAGAAAAGTTTACTTAAGCAGAAAGCCCCTTGGAGTGTAAGCCTTGGCAAGGTGGCCAACTCCAAGCATGCTCTGGGTGATGTGGATCTTTCTGGATCTAATACAAACACGCTTCTTCGCCATTCAAGTGACGAAGTGTGGTTCTCGAAGCCTGTGCTCATCGAGGGTCCAATTCTCTTCGGCTATGAGGACGAGGAGAAGAAAGTCGAGCGAACGTAGTTTGAAGATGGACACAATCTTTCTGTTGTCGAATTCTTCAAGATTCACTTCTCCGATGAGGAGCGTAAGAAAATCCAAGAAAGCATTGACATTCTTAAATTAAGGGTATAGCAAGGTCGTTTTTTCTTTAAACGCTTCTTCTTAATCGTTTACTCACATATTTTCCTCTTTTCAGAAAGAAGAACAAGAGAAACAAAAAAATTAACAGGTCCAAGGGCAAGTTGGTGATCCGAAGAAAAGGAAAAGATCTTCGAAGTCGACTGCTGCTGGAAAGGGGGAAAGTGGTCAGGTGATAAACACTACCTGCCTCAGTTATGCGATAGGTATGGATACCTGCCTCTGTTTAGAACCTGACAAATTGGCTACTTTTCAGCAGAATGAAGTGATTGTTGGCAATGATGGTATGATGGCGTTTTCGTTGTGTGATCCTGAACGGGAGAAGGTTGCTGCTGGAGTCCCAGGAAAGAATATTGTGAAAACTACTACTAGGACGGTGGGATCGAGGAGGTATGCTACCAGAGCTGCTGGTAAAAGTGTAGCTACATCTTCCCACGTATCCGTCGAGGATGTGGACGACGAAGAGACCGAGGATGAAGAGAGAGTTGATCCTTTGAGAAAGAGAAAAGGTCCTGTGAATGAACGACCTTTTCAGGGATCTTCTCCAATGCCGGCTTATCGTGATGTTGTGCAGACCCAAGAACCCTCTGCCGCTACTTTTCTTGATGCCAATACTTCTGATCATCCATCTGACATGAATTTGGATGAGTATGGCTCAAACGATCGTTTGGTGGGCGCCTTGCTGGGTCAACAATCGCAGTCTGCTTTAGGAGTCCCTTCGGTTCCTGCTAGTTTTGTGCAGAGACCCTGTTCCGAGGTGGAAGTTCAAAGGTTTTTGGAGCGGAGTTCCCTTCCCGGTCCTTATGCCGAAAATATTGCTAATCATCTGAAGGCGTATGCTAAAGATCCTCAGAATTGCCAGCTCGACCCATCCGTTGCCAAGTTTATTTGTCAAGCCTTTCCTGGTTCCTGGGATAGAAGTACTCTTGCCTCGGCATGGACTATACATCAGGCGTTCGTCGAAGCTGTGAGTGTGTCTTCGCTGGTCTGTTGTATGTGTGTCGTTTTTTCTTTGCCTAACGGTGTGCTTTTTTACTTGTAGCATAGTCATCATGGAATGTTTTTCCTGGACTTGGCCCGCGCCCAAGGTCTTGATATTACTCGCCTTGATCAGGATGTTCTTCATTTAAAGCAGGAGAAGAGTGGTCTTTCGAAGGACCTTGAGAAGAGCAAAGGTGAGTGTTTGACATCCGAATGTCTTTGGTGTCTTTTTGCTGGGAGTTTTATGATTGATATTCTTGATGTTACCAGGTGATGTGAAGGGTTTGGGGGAACAACTTGCAAAGGTTGTTAAGGAACGAGACTCTTATTCCGAAAGCTTGAAGACTCAAAAGGAGCTGGCTTCGAAGCTGGATTCGGAGTTGAAGAGCAAGGATAATGAACTTGGGATTTTGCGAAGTTGCGAGGAAAAGAATGGCAAGATTGCGTCGTTGAATGAAGAGGTTTTGAAGCTTAAGGATCATATCGAGGGAGAAGCTGGGCGAAAAGCCTTGTTCAGTCGTCAGCATGGCCGGTTTTTGTTTAGGGATTTCGGGATGCAGCCTCCCTTTTATCGCCTTGGTGTGAATGATCCTGATGCTTCACTAGAGTCCGATAAGGAACTAGTTTCTGCCAAAGATGTCAAGGCGATAGTGGCACAGTTGTTGGAGGAGAGAGTTGAGGAAGAACTTGAAGAAATGGGTAGCGAGAATGGTGATACTGATGGTGAGGATGTGAGAGGGGAGGATGAATTGGTGGAAGATTCTGGTAATAATAATCCGGGGGGCGAGAGGCCGAATGAGGGAGGGGATGAAATGGTTGAGGAGAAAGAAAAGAGCCTTGGTGAAAATACTGGTACCGAAGGGCCGACTAAGGAATCCGCGAAGGATTCTGTCGAAACTTCTGGCAATGATGCTGAGAGGGATGCTGAGGCTGGTGGCCAAGCTGTTAAGAATACCACTGATAGCGCTCCCGAGGCTGTTGTCTCCCAAGTGGAGGATCATGGTGATTCTGCTATTCCGATCCATGACTAACCCCGAGGATGTTCGTACGGTAGATGACTTCATTGTTATGGAAGTTGTAGGGGATACTAAGTAGGGGATGCATCTCTTTTGTTGTCTTTTTGCGCTTTTTATCTCTTGTTGCCTCTGTATTTGTGTGTAGCTTGTCAGGCCGGGTGTTTCTTTTTGCTTCTCTTTGTATGATGTATTTTTGTTTTTGAATTATGTACTCTTGCTTCTTGCTTTGTTTTGCAAGCTGATGTGTATAGCGAAGATGATGTGTTTGTAAGTTTTCTTGTTAGCATAAGCTTCTCTTGTTGTTTAACTCGCGTTTAAACGAGATGCTGTTGCTGCAATATTCTTAGGCTCTTGTGGCTACTTGGGGTGCAACTCCGGGACTTACTTCGATGTGGGAGATAGTAACAAGCTAGTGGGGGCTTACGGATCACCCTTCCCAAAGGATTTGAGCTACTTGCACTGGTTTCAAGCAAACACTGGCTATTGAAAGCAAAGGTACATGTTTCTAGCACCAAACTGTGTGAGTATAAAATCTGCATAAGTACTTTATACTCGACAGCCATCAGATCTTAAACAAACAAAACTCAAATACGTAATATGCTTAGTGCGAAGATCATAAGAACAATACCGAAGATGTTTTAATACGGAAATAATAAGAGATAAAGAGTAACATCGTATTGTATTTCTGCTTAACTAATACATGGATCTGATCCTTAGGAGTTTGAGGAGATACTAACCTAGTCTCACTCTCACAACTTAGGTTACACAAAAAATCCAACCACTACAAAGTTTCTCAAGCTCGCCTTATATAGGCCGAGCCTAGAGTGGTTTACAGCTAATAGGACAAACTACTCAATTGTGGTGGTGTCAGAACTTGTTGAGTAAGGCGGTCCCTCCGAAGATGTCTTCGTACTTCTGTCCTTCGGTGACTAGTGCGAGCCTTTCCTCGCCCGGTTCTTCCTTGTGGTATATTCCCAAAGTATGGCGGTGCATCCCTTGACTAGGCTTAGTTCCTCTGATCCTGACATGTGTCCCGAGGGTGTTTTACCCTCCACACTCATATTGCCCGTTCGCATAACACATTATAAACCAAATTTATAAATGAAATGTAACTTTTCAAGGAAATGGGTGGGTACCTTTCAGTTTCCTTGTTTTGCTGGTTGGGATAAGTTCGTTGTAAGGCTAAAACTGCATTGGTTTCCAAGGGAGGTATGGGTACAAGCATTCTTGTGCTACGTCACCGAGTGACTTGGACAAAATTCCGGCGCCGGTACCATATGGATTGCGAAACCCATACCAAATTCCATATAGATTCAATCGACCAAAAAAAAAAAAAGATAGAAAAAAGAAAAGAAAAAACAAAATGGTATTTTCACACACCCACCTGGCTACCTCCCCCCGAAACAACAGCGGGTGCAGAAGTGATGTTTTTTCCATAGCCACCACAACTGGGCCCGGGTGCGGCGCTGAAATAAACAACGTACCATTACGATTAACAGAGGGAGAATGTGGATACAAGAGTTTTGCCAATACACATAACATTACCCCTCATGTATAATCTCTATGGAAAATTTAAAGTGAGAGATAAACATGCCTACCTAGGCCTCAAAATATCCCCAGGAAACGTCGGGATATTAGCATTTGAACCTTTAAAAGAACAGTGGCTGAAATTAGACAGGTAATTCAAATCCATTGTTTCGCCTTCGACAGTCACCTCATCAACAAAGAAGGAAAATGTAGCGGTAAGCTTGTGAAGTTCAGGGCCAGCCAATTCAGCAACAGTTTGGGAATTCGATATATCGACGAAACAAAATGCTCTAGTACTGCTAAGGAACACCTTCGAGTAGATTTTTAAACGCCTATTGGGGTTTAGCCCAAACAATTCATGTATCAACTTTGAGAAATCAGCAACGGACATGGATTTACTGACTTTTTGGAAAACATTTTTACTTCCGCTGTACTTGGGCAGATTACCGGAGAAATCGCTAATAGTCCCGCCAGACCAGAAAGGGTCAAAAAGCCAAAATAAGGAATTTTAGCCCTTATAAAAAGAAAACTTATTCTTGAACCTCTTTCACGAAATCACATAAATGTCGCCATCCCCACCTACAGGTGTTTCAATACAAGTTTTAACAACCAACTAAAAAATATATGCCAACAGACGTGCAATAACATTACAGGAGCATACAATAAATACAACAACAAGTGCGTAATGAAGTTTATCAATAGGAATGAAAGGGCATTGCCAAATTAAATTTTTACTGCATTACTGATGAAAGTTGATGATATTTTATTCGAAACTTAAACCGGAAACATAATGAAAATTATACAAAATCACTGAAAGTAAAACTGGGGTTTATCATAACAGACTACAACAACCAAGAATAACATGTTTGAGGATGTATTGATTGCAAGTGCTACTAGTAGAAGAGTAGAAGGGAATCACTTTCAAAATACACAACCTGTTTGTAATTTACTTTACAAATCCGTCACATAGAGTTACATGCAAATACAGTCTATGGTGAACAACAACTCCGGTAAGGGTTAAAATATGTTCCCAATAAACATACATCGCAATGGGTGTATAACCCCTCTACTGTTCAAAACTACACTACATTTTCTAACTGTAGCTGGGGTTACTAGGTTAGGTTAGGTTAGTCAATAAATCGTGAATCGCTGACCAGATCCACCCAAAACTCGAAACAAACATGGCCTTAGAGCAAGCACTATGGTTCTCTATTTGGGGAGACTTTGCTATTGAATGGCGAAATGCAACCACTATGGTGCAAAATTTCGCCATTCAATGGCAAAATTGGTCGACTTTGCTATTGCCTGCTACGGGTTCGTAGCAGGCAATAGCAAAGCCGAAGCGAGGCGGAAATCCAATTCCCGCAGGGCGGAAATCCAATTTCCGCCAAAAACTTTTTACGGAAATCCGATTTCCGCCCAAATTCATGCGGGAATCCAATTTCCGTCCCATAAATATTATGGTTTGACTTTTTTTCCGAGAATTCTCACCGTCTTCATCATCACTATTCATTCCTCCTCCATTACCATAAAGCAAATACCCTCTTTTCCAAGCTCTGCCTGTTTTCTGATAGAACATCTTGCCATCTGCAAAATCTTTTAAATCAGCAAGATATGAAATGAAATCAGCAAGATATGAAATCAGCAAGATATGAAATGAAATCAGCAAGATATGAAATCTTTTAAATCAGCAAGATATGAAATCAAGATATGAAATGAAATCTTTTAAATCAGCAAGATATGAAATGAAATGAAATGGATCTGTTTGTTTCTTCTAATCTCATTAGCTTTATCCATAATGAAATCAAGATATGAAGATAAAATGAGGTTCTTATGCTTCTTCTCGATTTTTAAAGTGAACCCTCTTTTCTCATCTGGTAATGGTCTCCATGAAAACGTTTGTGACTGTCTTTGAGTAACAAAATGTTCCCACCAAGCGGTAACACCATTGAAGTTATCGATAATACAGTCGTTATTCGATAATCCAAAAGTGAAAGAACTTGAATTAAGAGCTCTAGTGAGTGAGAGACGAGTACCAGTAATGGAAGCAGAACTGCTCAGGTAACTGCCTCAGGGTTGCTCAATCCAATTTCCGCCGGTCAAAAGTCAAGCTTTGACTGGGCGGAAATCGGATTTCCGCAGATTTTTTTTTACGGAAATCGGATTTCCTCACAGAAAAGCTGCGGAAATCCAATTTCCGTCTCCAAATAGCTAAGACCACCGTGGTTGCCGTTTTTTCGCCATTTCTGCCTTTCTCTTTTGCTATTGAATGGCGAAGGCTTAGGCCACCATAGTGCTTGCTCTTACCTTTTCAAAAACAGTGAATAGATAGTTATGTTTGTTCGAACAATAGATTATTGTTGACGTTTTCTCAAAAAGTTTCTATCTCAAGGACAAGAAGCAAAAGACAACATCTAGGGATATAATCTAAATGAAATTAGACAATTGAACAAAGAAAAATAGAATAACGGTAGAAAATTAGAAACATCTAACATTAACAAATCTAAAAGGATTAAGGACTAAATGGTGATTAAAATACATTAGCTGATTGGTTATGCACAAAATTCCAACACCATTCACATCATTGTCATCAGAAACATAAGTAACTTCATGCGAGATTTATCCTAAACCTCTAACCTCAATATTTAGCATAAAGATGATAGGGATAATAGTTCCAACAACTGGACATTTTGTTGAAGATCTAATTAAGCTTTAAATGAAAATTTTCCATATGCATTAACAACAAAGAACAAGACATAAATGGAATACCAAGATTACGAGAAAGAAAAAATAACGATGGGGCAATTTTATCCACATCTGGAAAATAAAATCATCATATACAAATACTAGTAGTACAAGAATATAAAATTAAAATCATCTGGAAAATAAATTTCGTTGTTCAACAAATATAAAACTACAAGTACAAGAATTTTTGGACTACTTTCCGATTTTATTTAGTACCAAATTTTTTGCAACTTTATGCAATAGTAAGAGCATCTCCAATGGTGTTTGGGTTTGGAAAAAAACTGGTGACACCTAGGATTTTAGAAACTCTTCACACAAAAAAACTCTCCAACGGTGTTTGTATATTTTAAATTGGATATGAATTGGCGAATTGAGTTTGGATGAGAGTTTGGGAATTTAGAAACTCTTTTCCAAACCCACGTCATCAATAATCATTATTTTGTTATTATTTTTAATTTATTTTATAATCAGATTCTACAACTAAACGACAAGTGTATTTAAATAAATATGTATCCAACTACCACTGGAGATGGTTTTAAAAACTAGAATTTATTTATATTCAACATTAATGAAATCCCTCTTTTTTAGGTCTCCACATAGGATTCACATCCAAACGCCATTGGAGATGCTCTAAGGTATCAATAGGTAAGTATACCAAATACAATTAAGTCAGGCAATAAAACAGAAAAGGAAAACCAAAGAAAGGGTAGTTACTTAAGAGCTGATTTTGTGGAAAACCAAGGGACTAAAGAAGAGGCGTCTTTGACAAAAGTGAGATGAGAAGCTTAATTTTTCTACAGCGTTGGACTTTGCGTAGAAAGGCATGACTAAAAAAATAGAATATACTTTCAAACCTTACCGTCGTGATGCAAAACTCAGCAATGTAAAACATTTTGATCCAATCAAGAAAGCGAATATGCATTTCCACAAGGTTGACAATACAATTTTGTTTGGCATACTAAATTGCATATACTCCCTTGTGCAAAATTGCACTCTTAAGGCTTCATTTGGCTAGCGCATTCTTGTGGGATTGTAAGTAAACAAAAATGATCTCTAATTATCTAATTAGAAAAGGCAGTAATCCTGCTGCAAATCCATGAGATACGCTTGTGGGAATATCAGATGCGTCTAAACAT
>JAJJMA010147877.1:0-35479 GCA_023529015.1 Papaver nudicaule
AAGATTCACTCCATGAAAATCAAAAAACGAGTTCCAGAACTACTTACAGCTGGCTATTAGAGCCGTAAGTCCATCTTACGTCTCGCATCTGAAGAACAGCTAGCCGTAAGTAGTTTGTTAGGTAAGCCATTAAAGCTTCAGATCCAAGCCGTAAGTTCAGTTTACTAGCCGTAAGTTAGTTACGTCTCATTTCGATACTTTAGTTACTAGCCGTAAGTTTCTGTAAATCAAAATTTTTTTGTCGCAAGGTTACAGGCCGTAAGTGCAAACTTATCAGCCGTAAGTTTAGTTATGGCTTCATATCTATTTGGATTAGTAGCCGTAAGTTACACTGACAACCAATTTTCTCACATTTCTCTGCCATATTTTGCGCTTCAGAGTACCAGACTCAAGTGTCGTGGTTGCACCAACTGAAATAATGGCTCACCGAACTGTTGCTGGTTCAAAGTTTACACAGAAGGAAGATGCTTGTCTTTGCGCAAACTATATCATTCACTATCCGACGAAAGAGCAATTTAAGGCTTTCAAGGGATACTTGGAGTGGGGCTTGCCTCCTGAAACCTGGTGGGACATTACACAGGATTTTTGGACAGAAACCAAGAATCCGATGACGCGCAAAAGGGTTGTGCTGATGCTGCGATGGTCTAAAATTCAAAGACGGGTTCGTGAATTCATGAAACTAGTGGCATTCATCAACCGATGTTGCCGTTTTGAGGGTGAAACCGATGAAGACATTGTCAAGAGGGCTCTAAGGGAATGGACTCGATGGCACAAAAAGGAGTTCAAATATGAAGCTCATTATAGGCAATGTAGGAATTTTTTTGTGAAACTTAACGGTAGCAATGGTGACTTGATATAAGTAAGTCGTGATGGTGGTAAAAATCAATATGTAAGGCATTTATGTGGTAAAAAATAATATGTAAGGCATCTATGTATGTTGAAAATTAGTATTTTTTTATAGTTACAGGAGTACTTACGGCTACTGAAATTACCCTGGTACCAGCCGTAAGTAAAGTTACGACTACACTTTCCCAGACGTAAGTCAAGTTACGGCTACTGAAATCATCTGGGTTTAAGCCGTAAGTAAGTGGAATTTCATAAAACATAACTCCAAAAAGTGAAGTGTTTGCCAAAATAATCCAAAATACATTCATCATCATGTTTCAACAAAAAAAACAACAAAAAACACAACAAAAAACACGTATCACTAACAAAAAACATGTATCACCAACATCTTCAAGCTTCTTTTTCCTCTTCATCCAAATCTCTCAACGGTTCTTGTGGTTGTTGGGCTCTTTGCGACGCTTTTATTGCATCCCAAGTGTTAATTTCTGTCTCGTATTGTCCACACCATTCCCTAGCTATCTCTTTGTTCAACGTTGTAGGGGACAACGGTGGTAATGGGCAACCATCTTCTAACTTAAGCCCTTCCAATTTGTGCAATCACAAGACGGCGAGGCTTGCCAAGATCTCCATGTTCTTGACTATACCTCGCATAGCGGGGAGTGTACGTGTTATTACCACCACGGGAGAAGTAGTGAACAACGCATTTGAATTCATCGGCAATCAAGTGCCCGCATTCCGGAAATGCCATCCAATTTCCCCTTGACATAAGATCACCTTCCCCGATGAGTCTCCTATTCATTGCCTCTAGTCTATCATTGTCGTCCCCGGGACCCGACAACAAATAGTAGTAAACATCCGGCTCTCTATTTAATCTTGCATACAACAACATCCTAACATAGGTGGGTTGGTTCACCGCGGGAAAGGGTCCTAGTTGTTGCGATGTAACATGGTAACCACAATTTCCATCGCCCTCTACATCTTCCATGGAGATTATGTAGTCATGAATTATAGATGGAAGTTGCTCAATCCACTCATAATAAATCATGTGGTAAGGCCTATGAATGTTTCCATGTTCATCCAAAGGGGTTCTAAAGTTACCACAAGGTTCGCGACGTACCTCCTTCCCATGCTTTAAAACCCTCCTATTGTCAAGCTCTTCAACAACCACATCCGGGGTGCTCCTCTTCTTCACTACCGGGGTGCTTTTCCTCTTATAAACTTTGATTGGTAGCCTTACTATTGTTTGTTCGGGGGATGTTGCCACACCCTTGCCTTTGCCCATCACATCTTTATCCTTCACATTCCCTTTTGTTGGAGTGGCAACCGTTGGAATCTCCTTCACATTGGGTTGACGACTTGTTGAAGTTTTTCCCGTTGGAGGTCGTTTACGTTTGTTTTTGTTGACAAATGCTTGAAGGGTGCATTCCATGTCGTCTAAACCTTTTACCTCCTCCAAGTTCTTCATCATCTCGAAGTCTTCACTCTCTCGTTGCTTCATCAACTCAAAGCCCGAGGGGTCTCTTGTCTTTGACGCAATATTTCTCTCTCTTGCATTCGCACGAGCAACTCTCTTTGTAACCTTGGTGTTAGGCCTACCCCTACCATCTTTCTTCTTATCCGGTTCAAAAAGATCACATCTAGTGTGTGCATGAGCCCATTTTCGATACCGTGCGCACCAAGATTGCCTTTGTTCCACATTCATGTCCTTCCAATACTCCCTCGTTGCTTCATATTCATATGTCTCATTAAACTCTCCACCAAAATCGTCGTCGAAGACTTGTTCTTGGAATGAAAGTTGCCTCCAAAATGGATCGATCTCGCCAATTGGGACCACACCATCCGTGAAAATCGCAAATCTATGGCAACATGGGAGTCCCATGGATGACATGTTGGGACAAATACACACATTGGGGTCGAATTCACCGTTAAGATATTTCTCTCGTTCCTTCATGACTTCCTCGATAGCCCAATGGGACACAAAATGGGTGATTCCTTCGAGACAAGGTTCGTTAAGGTACTTGGTGTGCATATTCATTCGATTATGTTCAAAAGCTCCCTTAATCGTATCTAAAAGATGTTTAAAATACCTTTTCATGGCATTGTAAACCTTAACAAATCCACCATCACCATTTAAAAGATTTTTTTTGAACCGGCCGTGACAGGACTCCACGGAACTTGTTGCTTGGTTCTTGTAGTGCTTGCGTTGATTGGTGAAAGCCGCGACAAACCGATGCCTATGAGGGACAAACCATTCCTCCTTTAAGTACCTTTTAACTTCGGGGATACGACTCCAATAGCTCAACATCTCACTTGCCTTCTCTTCATATTCCTTGATTGTGAGTGCCCAAACTATATCATCCCATTGTACCAAGAGTTTTGCCCATTCATCTTTGTTGAACTCTTCCAATTTTTTCAACTCCTCTAACCTTTCTTTCATTTTCGCTTCCGGTAGTTTCTTAGCTTTGATGTACTCTTCTTTCATTGTTGGTGTGATAAGAGGCTTGCACTTTACTTGTACACTATTCCATGCGTGAAAAGTGCAAAGCATGTTGTGAGCATCCGAAAAAACACTATTGATCGCATTCATTAAGGCTTGCTCTTTGTCGGTAATGATGACACCCGGATAATGATCTACATGGTATATATACTTTAATTGTTGCAATGCCCAAACATAGCTTTCCTCGGTCTCGTCCATCATATAACAAAAGCCGATGGTAAAAGGTTGCTTTGTAGAAGTTTGACCAACTAAATGCAAAAGAGGTAGACGATACTTATTGGTTTTATAAGTACAATCTAACAATAGAACTTGGTGATTGCACCGCGCCAATTTTATGAATTCCGGATGAGCAACAAACATGTGGGTCACTTTGTGGTCCGCGTCCTCCTCGAAGTAACAAGTGAATTTGTCTTTCAAAGCTTCAAAAAGTTTTTGTTGAAGATCGGACCTACCTTGCCATTTGATTCTCTTTGCTTTAGAGGTGGCGTTGTAAATTGTTCTCAAATTCGAACAATTTTCCGGGTTTACATGTTGGAGGTTGCCAAGAATATCACGAGGAGGTACATTTCTTTCGTACAGCCCTTCCACCAAAATTCTTTCATCGAGAGTTAACCTTGTAGCTAAATCATGTCTATAAAAACTCTCGGGAGGATCGTGGTTGTGACAACCGCTTATCACCGTCTTCAAAAACCATCTCCCATCTTGCTTGTTTAGAGCAAATTGGAGTCTAAAAGGGCAATTCGTTTTCTTTGTAAAGGTTTTTGGGGTCTTCCTATTAATCTTCAAAAACTTCCGCACGGTGCCTTTCTTTGCATGACTCTTATACACTCCACTACACTCGCACACTAATTGAAAACGGTTATAGGTCACATTACTTCCTTTGACTATCATGCACTTCTTCTTTTTAGCATGTTCAATAGCCCATTTGACGGCTTGTCCCTTGTCCGGCCATGTCTACATTAAACCCAATAATTAGATATGTAAACGTTTTAAATAATATTTAAAAAACACGCATTCATATACATAAGATGGTGCGCTTACAATTGTTCGGACATAAGGTGCATAGTGAGCGGTAGTGTCATGCCAAACACGAGTAGCCTGTGGTTGATTATTGATGGGAACAATTAGTGGCACAACCTACACAACATAAAAAAAAAGTGTTAAATTAGTCACCATTGCAAATTTACGTCTGATGACATAGGCCGTAAGTCAAGTTACGGCTATCATCGATACTTTCCAACCAAGCCGTAAGTAAAACTCAAATTGCTTCCGAGAGACAGGAGTCAGACAGGAATAGTTACGGCTCATAATATTTTGTGATATGTAGCCGTAACCAAACTTACAGCCACTAATGTCAAAGTATTTAAGACGTAAGTAAGGCTAAAAAAATTGGTGCTCGCAAGCTTATGGGACGTAAGTAAAACATTGAAGCCGTAAGTATGGGCATTGAATATTCCCATGCACAGACTTACGGCTGGTAACATCGCATCGGACATAGCCGTAACTCGATGTACGGCCAGAAAAACCCCCAAATTCTAGACTTACGGCTCGGATCTGAAGAACATTCAGACGTAAGTCTGAGTTACGGCTGCTAATCCAAGCCGTAAGTCCCTTCTGGAACTCACAAAAATCACATTTTTTTACGTGATTTCAACTGTCTTGAGAGGAATAAAGCATACCTGGTTGTTTTCTTGAGGTTCTTCTACATTGGGTACATTCAGGTTTGGGTAATCTGCAGGATCGACCTCGTATTTCTCGAGAAAGTCTTCACTTGTGCATACAAACTTTTTACCATCAAAGAAATTGTATAATCCTTCATTTCCTTCGATGTGTCTTTCAATGAAGATGTCGTCAATGGAAGGAGATACATCTACCTCCATTTGGGTGCTTGATTCACTCATTTTGGTTGAGTGAATCAAGTTTGAGTTTTTAGAAAAAAAGTTGGGTTTTTTTTTTCTTCTTCTTCTTCTTCTTCTTCACTTGATTTTCAGTTTTTTAAGTTTTTTTTCCTAAGTTTTTCTTTTAAGTAAGTTTGTTAATCATGTTTTGGTTAATCATTGATTATCAGTTTGGTTTACTTAAGTTAATTTACGTATTAATTTACTTGAACAGTTACGGCTATCAATCAGTGTTTCTTAACAGACGTAACTGTACTTACGGCTATGATAACTGTACTTACGGCTAGGATAACTGTACTTACGGCTGAGATAAATGTACTTACGGCTAGGATATAAAGTTATGCACAATTAACCAGAAAAGTATCCAACACCAAGATCAGTGTTTTCAAAGTCATACAAACCAACACCACCATTGAAAATATCCAAATAAAAACCATCCATAACAGTACTACTAACATCAACCATAAAAATATTGAAAAAAAACAACACCTTTGGAATTCACACAAAATAAGCTGAAACACAAATTGTTCAAATTCCGGCCCTCGCTCTCTCCTCTGGGGTAAGACGACGAGCAGGAACAACAAATAGATAGCAATCACCCCAAGCAACCGCCCAACCATCAGGAGTACTTTTTACTGCCCCATTTGTAAACATGTTCCTCCTTAGATGGCGTGGGACATGAACACATAATTTACATTCAAACCGCCATTCATTTTCTACCTCACCCACTCTTCTTCGTCCTAGATTACGAGGTGCTCTATTTGCAAAGTGATAATCACACACATTCATCCATTCAGGAAAATCTGCTCTATCGATAATAGGTGGTGTTTCCTCATCAGGTGTTTCTTCTCTAATTACAGGTTGTGTAATTACAGAACTTGGTTCAGCGGTCCTGATGCAAAAATAAAATAAAAATAATAATAATAACTTACGGCTCATAATAAAGATTTACGGCTGGTAAGTCTGCGACACAAAGGTTTTATGAAATAATCAAAACTTACGGCTGATAACTTTGGAGACGTAACTATGTTAAATCTACGGCTACATGTTCTTCAGATCGCAGCCGTAACTATGACTTACGGCTACAAACGTGGAGTTACAGGTAGCCGTAAGTAACCCTGGTTCGATTTTTTTTTGATGTTTTTAGCTGAATCTAAGCTAAACAACTAAAAAAGGAAGTGGGTTTCGATTGTTACCTTTCGATATCCCTCGCGCCACCATTGTCAGCTGAATCCATCGAAGTTTCGAAAAAATCTAGGTTTTTTAGGGTTTGAGGAGGAAACGGGAAGAGGAAGAAGGAGAAGAAAGAGAAGAAAGAGAATTGGAATTTTTTTTTTTAAGTTTTGTGTTTTTAGTTTAGGTTAAATTAGATTAGGTTAATTTTTTGGTAGATTAGGTTATTTTTTTTTATTAAAAGGGTAGTTTTGGTATTTACAAAAAATTACATAGGGGGAGAGCAAAATTACTTTGGGGAACCTGTGATCCGAGGGCTTCAATTTTTTTCGAAGCCCCTGAATTAGCTTTCAAACGCACATAACAATATAAACATAAGAAGTGACCTTAAATCTCAAG
Organism: Papaver nudicaule; assembly: GCA_023529015.1. Taxonomy (NCBI): domain Eukaryota; kingdom Viridiplantae; phylum Streptophyta; class Magnoliopsida; order Ranunculales; family Papaveraceae; genus Papaver; species Papaver nudicaule. The sequence goes on from JAJJMA010147877.1 coordinate 6,814, forward strand.
AAGCTGTCAATAAATAAAATCACTTGCAGGATTCACAATCAAACCGACTTACCTAACAGAAAGGGTGGTGCTATCACGAGGTTAACCTCATTTTTCAAAAAATGAGGTCGCAGCTCAGCGCCGTTGGATTAGTTTTCAACGACGCTGATGCATCTCTGTCTCTCTCATCCGTTTTTTTTTTTCACCTTTTGAGGTTAAACCGTAAACATTTCTTTTACGCCTTGGTTTTGATTTTTACGGTTCACATTTTTGTGAGCACATTCCAAAATGTTTACGCCTTGGTTTGGTAGGCGTAAAACATTCTAGGGCAAAACTAGGGCATCTTTTATGCCTTGGTTTGTAAGGCGTAAAATCTTACGCCTTGGTTTGTAAGGCGTAAAATCTTTTACGCCTTACTTCCCAAGACGTAAAAACTAGTTTACGCCTCGGTTTCATATGAAATCCAAACCGTAAAACCAACTGGTGCGAAAAAAAAACAGCCCCAAATCGATGATTCTAACCTAAAAAACAATGAAAACATGATTGAAAACATGGGGTTTGTTCAGAATTAGTACATGAGACGCATATTGGGGTCTTTAGACTGATTAGAGACAATAAATTTTTCGTATCGGCGATGAATCGAGACGAGGAACGAAGGAATGGGAAAAATGAAGAAGGAGAGGACGAGTAGAAGAGAATGAGAAATGAGAAGGGATAAGTTATTAGTTTTAGTTTTTGTTTTAGGATTAGGGTTATAAAATTTGGGTTATTAGTTAAGATTTAGGGGTGGATTAATCTGTAAGGGTATCTTAGACTTTTCATACCTTTTTGGACATCCCTTATAACTATCCTTTGGATGGTTTTATTGTTTTGAAGCCCCAAAGAAAACTCTGCAGCCCCAAAATCAGCGCATTAGAAGTAAGTAAAGCGGAAACTGCTTTTAGTTGGGCCGTCGCGTATGAAAGAGCCCAATTACTAAATATGGCCTTTCCATACATCCTCTTTGCTTCCCGGTCTCTTCAAAGTTGCAACTGTCTGTCTGGAGCGCGAGCAAGAGCGAGACATCGATTAGGTAAGTCGGTATGATTCTGAATCCTGCAAGTGATTTAGGGTATTTTTATTTGTTAACAGTTCTTGAAGATTAGGGCAAATAGATACCAACAAGTTTCTTCCGAGAACTTCCTTCGTTTCCTATTTTTCTCTCTGATTACTGAATCCCTATAATCTACCTGAAATTCATATCTTTTTAAATAATTGGTGAATATGATTTCATCTTTACACCCAAACAGGTATGCATACAATTTCTTAGTTCTTCAGATTTCAATTCTCAAGTTTGATTTTAATGGTTGAATTAGGTTAAGGTTTCTGATCCAACTGAACTTTAGTTAGGGTTTGATTCTTAGGTATCATTAATGTCCACCCGTGAGGTTTTACTTAGCTTTTCCTCGTATATTTCTCCACTGGGGTTGCTCATTAATTGTGTATACTCACTCTTGTGATCTCAGCTGCTGGGTGGTTTTGAGTTGTGAATATTTAGTCTTACATGATTTAAGAGTTTCTGTATTTTCACTATGATACTATTTAATAGACCAGGAGTTTTTGTACCAGTGAAGACATCTGGCGAACTACCTCCCACCCTACAAATTATATTAGAGCAGCATTGGGATCTTTGAATGCTTCAATAATCTGTGTATTAGAACCTAAAGACGATAAGTCTGTAAGGCAAACAATATAAGTGCTAAATATTGTCAAAAGCATTATCTCTTCAGTAATTTCTCTTCTCTGTTCTATCTTATTTTTTTGGCCTACATTGAATCTGTAGGTTATGACATCTCTTTTAATAGTCTTCCTTCTGTTTGCAACTTCTAATAAGAACCCTGAAGGCCTAAACAGTTTATGATGTGGGATTGCAACAAAATCAGGTTCTGGAAATTTTAGAAAGAATTCCCGCGGAGACAAAGAAAAGCTTGGTGCAAAAGGATATTTCCTTCAGGATGGGTATATTCTACAAAAGTCGCCTGTGCCTCCAAATTGTTTGTCTGTACCAGATATTGCAGATGGATCCACTGTCATGTCTTCAGTAAGTTGCTGCCCTTTTTCTTCTTACCCCAATGCTGAGTTTGCCGTCTTCATTGATTGGTTGTATGTTTAGTTTCTGACATTCACCTTAAAGACTTGGTAGTATATTAAATTTGGACATTGTTTTTCCAGGATGTTTCTGTCTCAATGCTTAAAAATGTTCTCAAGCAAGCTGAAATCATCAAAAGCTCAAGATCTAGCCCTCCAAATTTTGAGTCCCATGAAGCGGAAGCCAGCGAGTCGCAGTCAGCAATTGTGCAGTATCTCCATGCAAAGGTATGCTTGTTTTACATTGATTAGGTTGAGATGTACTCTTACTTATGGAAACCATGTTTAGAGAAATTTTTGTGTTGGGGTTGAAAAGAAAACAACCTACTTTAGTAGAATATTCAACTTGTTAGTTATTTGGTCCCAACTAGAAAACCAGTGCTCAGAATCATTGAGGTCAGCTAAACCTGTTGTAGTAGTCAGAATGTTAGATAGAGATTAAGAATGGTCAAGATAAATTCATTAAAGGATTGTATGTATAACTTTTCTTTGAGATCTTTTTAGTTTTCATTTTGTAGTAATGGGTATGTGTGCTTGCCTTCCCTTGATGTTCACTGTGCTTATGAAAAGGAAAACTTTTAAAAGAACCACCTGCTCAGTCTGTTTTTTTTTTTCTTTCTTTTTTCCTTCACATGAATATTCACGTATGTGTAGCTGCAGTTATTTAGTGTTTCTTTTCATTCTGCAATCATAGGTTTACGTTATTGACTTATTTCTTACTTGTCAAGGGACCTTGTGATATCAAATCAGAATTCGGGATCAATAAAGAGAGTGATGAAAAGAGGGTGGATGAAATCGGTCTACATCAGAGGTTGCCCAGAGGATTACTTTTGAAGAAAAGGTTACTGTTAACATGGATCATTTGCAAGAGCTCGTGGATAAGAAGTTGTGCCTAACATACATAGATGGTGATTCAATGTATTCACTAAAGAAAGGATCTAAGGGTCACACATCGCTAAAAGTTGGTCAAGTTGTACATCGAAGGATTATGGATGGTGATATTGTCTTCATTAATAGGCCACCGAGTACTCAAAAAATTCTCTGCTAGCGTTTTCAGTTTATATCCATGATGAACATACGGTTAGATCAACACCCTTATTTGCAGTCCCCTCGGTGCTGATTTTGATGGTGACTGCATTCACTTATTCTACCCCCAGTCTCTTGCAGCAAAAGCTTCTTGCGCTTTTCTCAGTGGAACAGCAACTGCTTAGTTCACACAGTGGAAAACTGAACTCACAGTTGGCAAATGACGTGTTATTGTCGCTAAAAATTATGTTCAAGAAATATTTCTTGAAAAAGGCAACTGCCCAACAGCTAGCCATGTATGTCTCAAGCGGTTTGCAGTTTCCTACTTTATTGAAGGCTTGTGGTCCTGTCCCTCAATGGACAGCTTTACAGATACTGCAAAATGCTTTACCTGCAGATCTTTTGCTCGGGTGAGAGATATGTTATTAGGCAAAATGAGATAGTGAAGTTTGATTGCAATAGGGATGTGGTGCAGCCCATAGTCAATGATATCATCAACACCGTCCTCTTAAAAAAGGGCTCCCAAGATGCGCTGAAGGTCTTCAATTCCTTGCAGCCATTATTGATGGAAAACATATTCTCAGAAGGTTATAGTGTAAGCCTGCAAGATTTTTGCATTCCCAAGTTAATTACTCGCGAGCTCCAGAAGAATGTTCAAAAGATATCACCGCTACTCTATCACTTGAGATCTACATACAATGAAGTGGTTGAGTTGCAAGTGGAGAATCACCTGAGAAATGTGAAAGTGCCAGTTGTGCACTTCATTCTGAAGTCATCTACTTTGGGTAATTTAATAGATTCAAAAAGTGAGTCATCCATTAATAAGATAGTTCAACAACTAGGCTTCTTGGGGCCTCAGCTTTTTGACAGGGGAAGGATTTATACAAGAACCTTAGTCGAGGATATGACTACATTTTTCCAAAAAAATGTTTGCTGTTAGTGGAATTGACTTGTCCATCAGAGGCCTTTGGGCTGATCCAGAGCTGTTCCTTTCATGGTTTGAATCCGTATGAGAAATTGGTGGATTCAATTTCTTCTAGAGAGGTGATGGTGCGGTCATCTAGAATTAACTGAACCTGGAACACTTCAAATTATAATGGCAATTCTCTGAGATGTTGTAGTTTGTTATGACGGCACAGTTAGAAATGCCTGTAGCAACTCAGTTATCCAGTTTGATTATATAGTGAAAGCTGGAACCGAAAACAGGAGTTTCTCTCCTCTGGGGAACCAGTTGGCGTTTTGGCCGCAACAGCTATTTCCAATCCTGCATACAAAGCCGTTCTTGATTCTTCAGCTAGTAGCAATTCATCTTGGGAGCTGATGAAGGTATTTATCAGTCAGTCGGTTGAATAGGGATTCCATTTATTTTTAATTAATAAGTCTGTCTTTTTTTTTTTTTTTTTTTCATCTTCTTACAATTGAGTTTTCCTCTTCTTCAGGAAATCGTACTTTGCAAAGTTAATTTGAAGAATGATCTAAATGATCGTCGTGCAATTTTGTACTCGAACGATTGTAGTTATGGAAAAAAGCATTGCAAAGAAGATGCAGATGTTCAGTTCAGAATTATTTTAAAAGAAGGAATTTAAAGTTTATAGCAAACAGCTTTCTGGCCGAGGAAGTGATATCGTGTACGTCAAGTCTTTATTCAATTGTTTGATTGATATTTAAGTGGTAATCATACCTGTTATGCCATCATTTTTTATCTCTGGAGTCTTAATGCTCTGTTTTGCTTATTTAAAATGTTTACAGTTAATTTTTCCCTCAGATGAGGCTGCTTTTTCCATCATAATTTGTTTCTCATAGCTGATCCAATGTTTGTCCCGCGTCTTGCCTATTTACTCTTCATCCACATCATAGTCGTTCTTTTACTCTCTCTTTATAATTTTTGGGCTATTTCCACCCTGACCATGGCTTATTGTCAAGTTTTTGCTGGTACTGTTCTGTTCACTGCTTCCTGTGATGAAAAACAGCTGGATATGTTGCATTGCTTGTCTTCTGTTTCATCTTTGGTTTATCAGCGTGATTTGCAGTGTTTTATACTATTAATGTTATTGTTCTGTGCGGTGTTCAGACTGACACCAGAATTATCATAATGTTTTTACAGATACAGAAGGCAGCAAGCTTCTATTGAGAATCCAGAAATAAATGCCTGTCTCGTTGGGCATATTCACCTTTTCGAGGTTGGTACTTACTAAATCATTCAGTAATCTGGTTGGTTTGAATAGCTACAGCATATTCTTGTTACTGCAAAATACTTATTACTCATAAAGAAATGTACCTTTATCATCTTGGCCAGACGGAAATGAAATGCATGGACCGGAATTTACATCAAGTTCTCCAAAGGTGTCAAGAAAGAATCGGTTCTATTAAAAAGAAGAAAGACTGCCTTGGTCGTATTCTCAGGGCTCTTACATTGTCTATCAGGTTTGTTTTATCATGTGAATTTATTGCATGTCAGAAAAGCATATGGGGTCTTTGTCACATGCTTCTGTGTTGTAAATCCCATTTGTGTTCGTCTGCCGGATTACCCACATAGTATCAGGTAGCATTAATCCGGGCCCGATCAGCTTCGCTGGAAGATAAGAGGGAAGAAACAACAAATGACGATCTTCTTAGTATCAAATGGCTGCAGGAAGAATCAGCCATGTTTCTTAAACTTTTTTTCCGTCTGGCCCATCTGGTGTATAGGCGTTCCAAAGTTGTAGTTATGTCATCGATAAAAAGTTTGGAGAAAATATTTAGTTACGACTTACAGATCAGACAACTGACATCAAACCCTTCCAAAGAACCAAATAGTTAAAAGATTAGTGCTCAGTTGAGATAACCACTTATGAAGAGTAAATGCAACAGCAAAAGAACTGCAGTAGACAGTAATGTCATGAACCCATGGCCCACCTTGCAAAATTTTCAATTCCTTGGAAAGCCATAAAAATTAACTGCATGAGTCGTGTTTTATAAAAATGTTAGCACTGCAGAGAAACATGTCAATTAATAAATGATTGTTATTATCTTCCCAGATTTATGTGTATATATTAATGCTTCAGTTGTATCATAAGTCATGTTCAAAGATGCACAAATTTTTTTTTTCCACGAAAACTGTTTTTTCTTTTGTAAATCGAAACAGGAATTAAGTGTACTTCTCTCCATGTCCATATAGATATGGAGTCTTTTAGAGGTTTGAGTTGAATTCCCTGACAAGTACATAAGACTATACATGTAGGGTATATTGCTGGGTCCTTGGTATCATATTTTTCTTCTACTAATTTATGTTATCTTTTTTGATGTTGTCTCGGTCAAAGACTTTGTGGTATCATATGCCTTCTTTTTATGGTCACCAGAAACTAATGTTGGATATGCTTTGCAGTGAGTGTTGCTGTTTTTCATACCCTGATGCGGAAAGGTCTCAGGTTCCATGCTTGCAATTCTTTTGGCAAGATACAAGCGCTTGTACTTTAGAACAAACTTCACATTTAATGGCGAACTCAATTTGCTCAATTCTGTTAGAGACCATAGTTAAAGGTATGTTATCATGGTGCCAGATTTTCACATGTGAAGAAGCATCATCCAGGTTGACGTAGTAAGCTTAAATAATTTGACCTCTTCGTCGTGGCCTTAAAAGTGACCTTATATTAATTGCTGTCCCACATCTTTTTATTGACTATATAGGTGATCCTCGAGTAATTATGGCTAGCATTGTATGAGTTATCCAGATACAACTTGGATAGAAGACCTAGTAAGATTCAAAAGGGTGAGCTGGCAGTAGAAGTAATTCTCGAGAAGGAGGTTGTCAAACAACATGGTGATACTTGGAGGACTGTCCTGGATTCTTGCCTTCCAGTAATTCATTTGATTGACACGGCGATCTATCCCATACGGTATCAAACACCTACAGGAAATAATCGGCATTTCTTGTGCTTTCGATCAAGCGGTTTAGGTAATACTGTTATTCTTACTCTGGTGATTGCTGATCTATATGGATATGAATCTAACATCTGTCAGTCACTGGGAAAATAATGTATCTGTTCTACTCAATCTCTCTAAGTGTTGGATTCTCTTGATTTCTTGTTAGAACTCTTTGCAATTTGCATGTATTTAGTAAATTAATTAATTAAGACTGAAAAAGTTTCGGTATCTTATGCGTGTTAGGTTGTCGGACTCGGATTTGTTGCATTATTTACACATGCTATACTTGCTCATGCATAAATGCTATATCGTCCCGTGCGTCGTACTTTGCCTTTACCTGTTTCTTCACCCTTTCGAAATGTCTAACATTGTGCGCATGTCCTTATGCAGCGACTCACAACATCAATTAGGATGGTTGCAAAAGGTGTGCTGAAGGAGCACCTTATACATGTGGCAAATAGCATGACCTGACCAGGAAATTTGATCGGCTTCAACTCTGGTGGTTATAAAGCTTTATTCCGCTCACTGAATGTCCAAATACCATTCACAGAAGCTACACTCTTTGTAAGAATTTTCTGCATGTCTGTGTACTTGATCTTAATGTTGTTTTCGTGGCTTTATGCCTCGAGCCTTCTTTATCTGATAGGATCTCCGTGTTTCTCAGACACCAAGGAAATGCTACAAGAAAGCTGCTGAAAAGTGTCATCTAGATTCTTTGTTGAGCACAGTTGCATCATGTTCCTTCGGTAAGCGTGTTGCAGTTGGTACAGGAGCCCGATTTTAAATCTTGTGGAACCAGAAAGAGGTTAGTTTATTTCTGTCTCATCTTTAAGTCTGTTATTAGTTGTGCATTGTTGTAAGTTGATAAGCTGGAGTTTCTCTATGATGATTTTCAATCAAGGTCACATTTACTTCTTGGGGAGGACAAGCGGAAAAGTCTAATACAACTGGTGGTTGGAATATGAAGAAGCAGCCAGCGCAGGATGAACCTCATGATTCTTGGGGAGCGCAGGCGGAAAAAGTCAACACAACTGGTTGTTGGAATACCAAGACGCAGCCGCAGGATAATGCCAACGATTCTTGGGGAGGACATGTGGAGAAGGCCAATTCAACTGTTGGTTGGAATACCAAGAAGCAGCCATCACAAGATGATCCTAATGATTCTTGGGGAGGAAAGGTGGAAAAGGTCAATACTCCAGGTGACTGGAGTACCAAGAAGCAGCCTTCGCAGGATGAACCCTGCAACTCTGGGGGAGGTCAGGAATAGGTCAATACAACAGGCCAGAATGATAAGGAAAAGAATGATCAATGGAACCAATGGAGTGAGCCATCTAAAATTGAGTCAGCAGGTACCAGTCAGTTAGACTGTTACACTGTCATTACACCATTTTTTTCTGATCATTATATATGCAGAATTCTGTTATCTCAAGTTTACTCCATCTTGTTTAGCTGAAGTTGGTTATTGTCTATAAAAGAGTCGGTCCTGTTATCATTCTAATCTAATGAAGAACTCTGTTCATTTGTTCCACTAGGTACACGGGGATCTTCGGAAGTTGGAGATCAGACCGAAAAAGTTCAGTGGAGCCAACACAAAGAACTGCTTACTATTACATGTTAGTCTGTATTTATCATGACGGAGTTTCAGATACTAATTGTACCAATACGGGGCAATGGGCAGATAGTGATAACGAACGTAGATGGGGATACGGTTGTGGCAGTAGTGGGTTAGTCTAGTTGGTTTAGCTGAGCCTGTTCAGGAGAGTTAAGTCCAGCCATAAAGAAAAAAAAAAAAAGGTACATGGCATTTTCAAAATAATAAAAAGCCAAGGACCTTATCAGTTTTAACTTCTTGAGAGTTTTTATTCAATGCTGATGACATCTGATAAGGAGCATAAACAAGCTTAGCCTTGCCAACCTCTATGTTCTATGATTGGCCACTCCATAGGTTACCCATCATGTCCTGGAGATCTGACATTACGACAACGTTATATAATCTGCCATACTTCAGATCCTTGTATTGGTCTTTCCAACCACTTTTGTGCATAAACTGATATTCTTAGAAAGTTGATGTTTACTGTCGGTTGAGCTTGAGTTGAGCAATCTTCATTTTCAATTCTTCCTTTTCTCTAGAAAGAACTTGAGATGCTGCAGCTTTTTAGATAACACAAAGCTTGGTTTACCTGTATACACCATGATATCCATCATTTTTTAGGATTCTCTAGAAAAGTTTTGTTTTGCAACCAAGATGGTTCATATTTATATGGTGCGTTTTGTCTAGGAATGTCAGCAAAACAGGAAATGATAGGACACTTCTTGTACATCCCATTCTAATGATATCTTAGAGTTTTACTTCTTCTTAAGCTGCTTGTCAATCAAATATTTGTTGATTTTTCATATTCTAAAGAAATTTCAAATTGGATTTCATTGTTCATCACAAACTTTTGTCATACAAATGGTTGTATAAAAAAAATATATTCTCTTCATTCCTTAAATACATCAACATACATCTGTTACATAACAAGATCATAGATACCAACAATTCAGATTCACTTGGTTTCTCTCAGTCTCTTCAAGGCAATATAAGCAACAAGTCTGTAGCCTACAAGCATTAAACCCAAAGCAGCAACTGAGACGACTTCATTTCCAATTCCAATTTTCTCAATAGTAGGATTACTTCCCACTCTACAGCTAACGTTCGGTCCACATGGATACAAGTCTTCATTCTTATACTGGGAACCTAGCAAAAGTTTGTAAATGTAATAATTTTGAGAGATATACTTAATCCAGGCAATAAAACTTGGAATAGTTCTGATGTAGAATCCACAGGCTAACAAGAATGCTTGACATATTATTCCTCCCAAAACTGCTCCAGTCCTAGGATTCATGATCATAGAACCAATTGCAAGGCCAAGACTTTGAGAAACTAGCACATTGTACAGTGTAACAAGTAGAGTTGTTAAAAAGCTTCCTGCTGTTGGTTTAAATCCTGCCATCCAGTAAGTTATTGTGACAAACAGGGTTGGTAGGGCAAGCTCCATGGGAAGGTCTGCAACATTTCTTGCAATGAAATAAGACGAAAGCCTGTACATTCTGGATGACCGCTCCTTAGTTAGCATCATTCGCTCTTGAGGGAATGTCAAGATTGCATTGTACATTGGAATAAGACTCCAGTACATGTTGGAGAAGAACATGAACCCAATCTGCATAACAGAAACACTTTTTGAGATTGACAAATCATCGCAGTTGTCAGACAGTTGAGTTGGTTAGATGCTCAGGTAAGAAAACTGCATTTAGCCTATACCTATCAGGAAATTTCTTGGCAAGTATTTCAGAAAATCAATTGTCGCTTTAGGCAGTATAGGCACACTGATAAGTAATGTGAACAAAATTAGTCACTAGAGTACAAGAGAGCAACAATGTACCTGATCTTCTATATGATTGATACTTGATTTCCACCACAGAATCCCACAAAGGAACGACAGTACTACATTCTGACCAACTAGCATGACAGAAAACGATTCGTGTTTCCTCTCTAAGAAATCTCTTTTAAGCAACACTGAGAACTCTTGACCCCAGGTTGTAGGCCACTGGCCAGTATCTTTATCCATTTGACGATATCTAGTTAAACCATTGTTATGGTCGACTTCCAGTTTGTGTTCCTCCTTCAATCGATTAAGAAGATTGTTCTTGTAAGCCAAAACAAGACCTTGTTTAACATCCTTTCTACTTTCCTCATCTAAATCATCCAAATAAACACCTACAACACAAAAGTAGGCAATATCATGTCAGCTAAATTAGATGTCAGCTTATCGACGCAGAATGTTTGACAAATGTAGTAACTTACCGTTTGCAAGATCTACAAGGAAATCAGAAAGATTCACTGCAATAGATGAAGAATAACCGATGCTAGAGAAATACTCCATGGTGTCATTTCCCTTGCCGAAGTACAAAGGATTGCCATCTGACAACAACAAAATCTTATGAAACATGTAAAACAGTTTACTAGCAGGTTGATGAATAGACATTAACACTGTCCGTTGACCTTCATCTGCAAATGCCCCTAGCATAGATACAACTTGTTGAGCTGACGTCGAATCAAGACCAGACGTGGGTTCATCGAGCAGCAACAAACTTGGATTTGTCAGGATTTCCTGACCAATACTAACTCTCTTCCGTTCTCCACCCGAAACACCTCGAATAAAAGGTCCTCCCATTATAGTGTTCTTGCATCCTGTTAGTCCTAATTGACCTATCACTTCTTCTGTTCGGTTAATCTTTTCTTCCTTGGTAATAGTATTGGGTAACCGTAGAAGAGCAGTGAACATTAACGTCTCTGTTACTGTCAGGTGAGCGTAGAACTTGTCATCCTGCGCAACAAACCCCGTATTCCGGTTCGTAGCACTCGATAAGTAAGGTTACCCATTGTAAGTAATGGTTCCACTGAGTTGTCCACCAAGTAGTCGTCGACCTCCCAAAGCAGTTAGTAGAGTAGTCTTACCACAACCTGAGGGTCCTAATATGGCTAGCATCTCACCAGGTTGCACTATACCAGTGATTCCTTTCAATATAACTTTCGCATTACTGTCATCCTCCACCTTTGACTTTGAGTATGCTCCATCTCCGATCAGTATTCCGCTACGTTTCTTCGTTTTGATCTCGTAAGTCACATCCTTGAACTGCAAGGATTGTGAAATTCAAGGTATAATTGAATTACAATGTTGCTCTAATTTCTCTTAAAATTACGGAACATAGGTATGGTTTAAAAAAATTGACAAAGTGAATTACCTTTAGTGTAACGGGATGACTTCTGACATTCTTGATTCTAGCCTCCTGTTCGGAAAACTGAACTGGATAGATTTGTTCTTCCCTGTCTGCCATCTCGCAAGTGCTACCTACAGATTACGCAGGGTGATCGATTCTGCTAGCTCTTGTGCTTCAACATATGTATGATCCTTGAAGCTTCAGGTAGTGACTTATTGTTGTTGCACTATAGTTGACCCAGGTCATTTTTTATACTCGGCAATGTATTGTTTGCATCCTCATCATAATTTAATACCACTTCATTGACTTTCTTAACTCATGATTTTGATTACACGAGACATGCCAACAACTTTGAGTTTATGTATTACTCTACTATCCTTTGTACAATGTACCATGTGCAAAGAGCCACAATTATTCTATTACAACTACCTACACCACCAGATATCATTATCAGGGAACTTTAAATTGTTGTGGATGGGGCCTGACCAGTTTTCGTATAGTACATGTTTTCCAGCCCAACTTAGAATGAGCGGAAAAGAAAAGATTCCGGGCTTCAGCCAGGGAAGGTTAAGGCTGTGCGTATCTCCGATTAGCTTTGTTTAGGCGGTGATAACAATCACATTCACACCAGTTTAATGGAAGGCGGTGATCAGTTTCCTTAATTGACAACAACTCAAAACCTAACTCCGCAAGTACCTTAAATTTGGAATATTGCGGCCGACGTGCTTATATATAAAACCAATACATAGCCCTCCTTTGAAACTCAGACTATCGAAAGAAAGGCTTATTGGTATTTCGCTCGTTCCAAAGAAGCTGTGTTGGTGGTGATCATCGTATTCTCAACGCTACATAATCATGGTGAGTATATAACTTCTTAGACTATGGATTATTCTGAACGATATATATACATGATCATTGGCTTATCTTATTTGTCTGTGACTTTAATTTCTCTTTAATATTTGTTGGTCGACTATCTGACAGAGTGAAGGATTGGCCCAAGTTTTATGCATAGTGTTTATGTGCTCACAAATCTAACAAAATCGGTCCAATTAAGCGAAACCCGGAAGATATACTACTAATTAACAGTTTTCCTTATTTGTTAGTCTTCTTTGTTTGTTCATCGTATAAGTTATTCTAACAATTATGGGTGTTTTTTGTTTGACAGAGTATCTGTAGATTATGCAATGGCATCTGGAAAGCTGGAGATGGCAATGCCATGTTTTCTGGAGAGTGCTCACATTCCTTCCATTTCAATTGCATTGTTACATATGCCAACCTTGGAAACAAAGACTGCCCAGTTTGTCGTGCTGTATGGAAGAATATTCCTTCCAATGGCCCAGCTTTAAATCCAACTGGTGGTCCGAGGCCACCCACATCTCGATATCGGCCATACGTGCCTCCGCCACCAATCTATAATCGTCCATCGTCTTATGAGCCAGTACTTGTCTTCAATGACGATGATCAGTTAGATATCCTATCCAGCAGCTTTTCCTCCAGTAACAATTCTATCGTCAGGTCCATAGATATCAAGACCCACACTGAATTTCCAGCTGTTCCTCGGTCAAGTTCGCAGGAAAACTTCCACATACTCGTCAATCTCAAATCTCACGTTACTGATAGTGATATAACTTGTCGTCCACCAATTGACCTTGTCACGGTTCTTGATGTAAGTGGGAGCATGACAGGAAGAAAAATTGAGCTGTTAAAGCGAGCCATGGGATTTGTGATAGAGAATCTAGGCCCTTCTGACAGATTATCCGTTGTTAGCTTCTCATCTAACGCCCGCCGCCTCTTCCCCCTTCTCCTCATGACCAATTCCGGTAAGAGACGTGCACTAAAAGCTGTGAAATCTTTGGATGCTGATGGTGGGACAAACATCGCAGAAGGACTTAAGAAGGGCACAAAGGTTATTGAAGATCGAGCACACAAAAATCCTGTTTGTGGTATCATGCTGTTATCCGATGGGCAAGACAATGAGGCTAAGGTAATCAACCTTAAAGAAATTTCAAGGTTGCAAATTCCAGTTCACACATTTGGATTTGGTGCAGACCATGACTCCGTCATGTTGCACTCGATTGCCGTGGGCTCGAAGGGGACTTTTTCTTTTATTGAAACCGAGGGATTAATCCAAGATGTATTTGCTCAATGCATCGGTGGTCTCCTTAGTGTGGCTGTGCAAGATGTGCAAGTACACATCCAGTCACTTGACACTAATCTTTGTCTCAGTCAACTAAAAGCAGGGGATTATTCCACTAATTTGGCTGGTGATAAGAAAACAGGGTCTGTCGACATTGGGGATATGTACGCAGACGAAGAGAGGGATTTTCTCGTGCTCGTTAACATTCCAGTTGTAGCTGATGGGAATTCCAACGATCAGATGAAGCTGGTCAGTGTACGGTGTGCTTACAAAAATCCTTTTACGAAAGAAACTGTTACTACTGAAGCTGTAGAAGTAAAACTTCGGAGACCCGAAATGGTGGCTAATGAAGATATGGTTGTTTCTATAGAGGTTGATAGGCAGAAGAATCGACTGCAGGCCGCTGAGGCAATGAGTAATTCGCGTGCCGCTGCTGAGAGAGGTGATCTGCCTAGGGCGCGTTCTATACTTAAATGCTGCAGGATGAAGATGGCAGACACTGTTTCTATGCATGCACGTGACAAATTTTCCGTTGGTTTAGCTTCAGATCTTGAAAGGGTACAATTTAAGATGGAGACCCCGAGCATGTATGCTGCAACAGGAAGGGCACAGCTATATGCAGGAATGAGTTCACATGCGAGACAGAGGGCTGCAGCTCGAGGAGGTTCTGAACGTGAACATGATCGTGATCGTACTTATCAGACACATAGCATGCGTAAAATGGTTGACAAATCTCGTGCACACAAAAAATAGTTCAACTAAAAAGAGCTCTATGTAGCGATTTCGTTGTTTTACAGAGTCCTATTTTTTAAGGACATTCGATTTTGTTTTTGTTTCTCTTCTTGTTTTTGTGACGAATAATAAAGAATTTATCAGAGTCTGTCAGTCAGGCTTCCTTGTTTCTTATGCGCACATAAATATGCTTCTATCTTTTTATACCTTTCATCATCGGAACGCATTCTTAACTGCGTTATCTCTAACCTAAGAGCAGTACAACTTCATTTCCAAGTCCAACTTTCTCAATAGTGGATTTATTCCCACTCTTCCAATCCTAGGATCCATAATCCCTTATCCAATTCCAAGAACCAAGACCTTGACGTACATTGTATAGTGTAACATTTCTTGCAATGAAATATAAGATGAAATCCTGTACATTCTTAATTAGCATCATGCGCTCTTGGCCGGAATGTCAAGATTGCATTGGAAGAAGAAGCCAGTACATATTGGAGAAGAAGAAGAATATAAACCCAATCTGCAGAACATAAATAATTTTGAGATAGATAAAATCATCGCACTTGTCAGACAACTCTCCGTCTGAAATTTTTGTGAACACAGTATTTTGCTCATCCTTATAAGCCTCAAGTAAATCTTAAGCCCATGATATCAGAAATTACAAACTTGCGTTGCTATAATCAATTCCGCGATCAACCATGTAACATAGTACATACTGCAAAGGAAATCATACAGTTGACGGCCTTGTAAATCACACAATCAATGGAAACCAACAAATAATAATTGTACACTACTTCGATTTGGGATTGGGAACATATGGTTTCATATTGGTTTAAATGACTTCGAGCTCGATAGATACTTCGTACCCTCACGTAATTGGCTCTTAACTAGTTTAATAAAATCACTTTGATGCATCAAAAAAAGTGCATAACGTTGGTGAATTGGATGCAAATGGCTCATATCCCATCCTTTGGTTAGCCATAGATAGCTAGCTGAAACTGTGAGCCTTGGATAATCTTAACCTTGTAAGCCCATGAGTTCTTAAAAACAACATCATCAAAATTTGACTTTTCCACCACATGCACATGGAATCAAAGATCAAATATTAGAGCATTTCCAATGAGATTGCGATGTGCTTCCTACGTGACATCTCTTTACAGATATTTTCAAAACAAATAAACACTATATATGTTTTTTTTTTATAAAAATTCTAGGATGTGCACAAAAAATTTAATACCCCTTCATTGACTTATGATTTTGATTATACGAGGCATGCCAACAACTTTGAATTCATGTATTACTCTACTATCCTTCGTACAATGTACCATACCATGTGCAAAGAGCCACAATTATTATTCTATTACAACTACTAGATATCAGTCCATTATATCCAAATCCTTTGCTCATCGCTCACTGTAAATTTAACCACATAAGCCCATTATCGGTTTCAATAACTTTGAGTTCGATAGCTACTTCGTACTCTTAATATCTAACTAGATCAAGCTAAGTAAAAGGTTGGGTCACTTATTTTATTTTTATTTTCGAAACTGAAAACTTCATTGATTAAACTTCAGAGATTACAATGGATTTGTCCACCAGAAGTTGACATTGTATACTTTCCGGTGGATCACTAGACCAGACTTTGTTAATGTGTTCTATTCTAGCCTTTTTTGACAAGATATCGGCTACCTTATTACGCTCTTTCTGCACATAATAGCATTGCCAGAAAGGGAGAAGAAAGGGAGAAGCTTGAAGAGTTTCTTGATATCAAAAACTAAATTAAAAATTTTCCGAGGGATATTGTACTGGTCCCTTGTGAGTGCGTCCACCACTAGCTTAGAGTCGATAACCGTCAGTGGTGGTGTTAGTTGTGCTTGAGTCTTGACCAGTTTTCGTATCGGACTTGAGCCTAATTGTACATGTTTCCCAGCCCAACTTAGAATAGGCAGGGGAAAAGAAGAATCGTGCTTTGAGCCACCCGAAAAATCTGCACCCCCTCCCCTTAGTCATTTTGGTCCCCCTTTAGTTTTCCAACTTTTTTAAATACCAAACTACCCCTCATACAGGGGCGGAGGCAGGAGATTTTGGTTGTGGGTGCGACATTTTTTGCGGCCGTAGGCCGCAAAAAAAAAATTTAGGTGTTTTTTATATTCATGAACGATAAACAGTAAATAAAACTAAGTTATGGTGGTTGCAGCACTTGAGAAGGAGGTGGTGGTTGCGGCACTTCATGAACTACATTTGTGCTGCCATTGCCCCTTTTTGAAGGCGATGAATCAACATGACTTCCATTTACTGCTCAAAGAAAAAGAAAAAAAAAACATGACTTCCATTTGAAGTATCTCAACATTGTATATATGAACTGCAAATATCATAAACTCACCACTGCTATTCAACGTTCCTTCAAAGAAATATGGTAACCGTCCATATACAAACTATGCTAACTGTCCTTAAATTCACAGTGGCTGCCATTAGTATTATCTCTTACAAACTTGTTCAATTAATACACTTTGCACCCACATTTAATTTTAATTACAAATTAACCACCCTATCCTAACTAAAACTGAAACTGTTGTGGGTGCATGTGAACCCACATGAGCCCACCTGGCTCCGCCCCTGCCCTCATATGATTAGTCCTAATTATTATATTAGAGTTAATAATAAGATTAGAGTTAAGTATATAATTAGGTGTTTAGATTAATTTTGGAGAGAGAAAAATCAGATTTTTGGGTTTGATTTTTGGGTTTAGAGAGAAGAAAAAGAGGATTTTTTTTTTTTTTTTTTTTTTTTGGGATTCAAAGGTAATTTTGTAAACCCATTTCATCCTAGTTGTTGATTGTTGTGTTTGTATGATGTATGGTGTTGAGATACGATTTTTTCTCACTCTCCTCTCTCAAACAGTGTTTCAAATGGAGATATTTTTGCGATTTTTGTGGTAATTGATTCTGATGACCGATTCTCGATCCCCGTCAACATTTCCAGGTTATGTGATTCTTCCTAGTGTGATTCGGTTAACGTGACTCTATTAAGGTGATTCTAGATCCGTGATTCTTGGTTAGTGGCCTCTTATTTAACCATTTTTCTTCTAATTTCAACTTTGTAAGTCTGTGCTAGTGGGTTCTTTGATTATCAATTCAAAGTTGAGTTTTGTGAGATTGGATATAAGTGGGGCGGTTTTTTGAGAGATTAGAACTTAGTGGGTTCGTTTAATTTCAAATCGATCTGGGTTTTTTAGTGGAACAGTGTTAACCTAGGTTGCCTTTTTTTGCAAAATTTGAGCAATTTGTTTGCTTTTGGATGAAGATAATCGCGTGGAACTGTCAAGGTGCCCACAACCCCTTGACAGTATCAAAGTTACGAGAATACAAACGTAAATTTCAACCTACTGTAATGTTTCTCTCTGAAACTATTTCCACTTCTGCACACATGAAGTTTCTACAGGTCTCTTTGGGGTATCATGACAGTTTATCCTTACCCTGTAATGGGCATAAAGGGGGTCTTAGGTTGATGTGGTCTTCTCTTGTTGATGTGCAAGTCTTAGTTGCTAATCAAAGCTTAATTCATGCGTATATAACTCCTCAATCACCGCAACTTTCGTTCTTCTTCACTGGAGTCTATGGTCCTCCACACACTTCAGCAAGATGGGATCTTTGGCAACAGTTTAACAACCTTATCCCACCGACAGATACACCTTGGTTGTTAATGGGAGACTTTAATGAAGTCACAGCTCAAAGCGAGAAGAAAGGAGGCAGACATGTGACAAACTACAAAACTGTACACTTTAATAATCTGATCAATGCCAATGGCTTCATCGACTTAGGTTTCCAGGGTGACCCTTTCACCTGGACAAACAATCAAACATGAGCAAACTTCATCATGGAGAGATTGGACCGGTGCGTTGCAAACCAAGCTTGGCTGCAAAGAAATCCTCACACATTGGTTCAGCATCTACCTAGAATAGCATCGGATCATGCCCCTCTGCTTCTGGAAGAAAAAGTAATCCCAAGAATACATCATAGAGGTTTCAATGTAGAGCATTTTTGGTTCTTGCACCCACAGATGGCGGACATAGTGAATCATGCTTGGGCCAATACTACTGTTTCAGATGCGTTGCTCAATAATATCAGGCTCAAAATGACTGACACTGCAACTGAACTACAACTTTGGCACAAACAAACATTCGGGCATCTGCCATCTCTGATCAAAGAGGCTGAAATGCAAATTCAATATGCACAATCAAAGTGTGCAACAACAGTTGGAGATAATCTGCAATATTGGCTACAACAAGAACATGACATTAGAAAGACTCACTTGGTGCTTGCTAATTGTTTGGCAACATATTGGCAGCAAAGATCTCGCAATGAGTGGTTAAGAAATGGTGACCTCAACACTACTTTCTTCCACACCACTGCAACAATACATAGACGAATCAACCACATTCAGCAGCTTCAAGACTCGAATGATGAGTGGATTCAAGACCCCCAGGTGATTAGTAGAATGCTGGTGGATCATTTTGAGGCACAATATAAATCACAACCAACTGTAATTGACATGGACTTATTTGCATGCATCAACCCAAGACTTACGACGAGGCAAGCACAGAGCCTAACTGGGCAACCTTGCATAAAGGAAATCAAGCAGGCCTTGTTTAGTATTGGATCAGACAAAGCACCTGGCCCTGACGGATATACAAGTAAGTTTTTCAAACTTTTCTGGGAGACTACTGGTACCGAAATTGTTGAGATGGTGCTTCGATTCTTTAGAGATAGAGAATTACCAGAGGCAATGAATCACACTAATATCACCATCATTCCCAAAATAGAAAACCCTTCAAAACCAAGTCAGTTTAGGCCAATAGGGCTTTGCAATGTGCTTTACAAGATTATCTCAAAGATTCTGGTTGACAGGTTACGACCTATTCTTCAATTCATTATAAGCCCATTTCAAAGTGCCTTTGTCCCAAATAGAGCCATTCATGACAATATCTCAATTGCAGCTGAGATTTTCCACCATATCAGGACCTCAACACCTACAAAACACCCAAAAATTGCCTTGAAACTTGATGTTCAAAAAGCCCATGACTCGCTTGACTGGGGTTTTATCAGACAATCTTTGGTGTCACTAGGATTCCCTATCATCTTCATTGAGTTGGTTATGAAATGCATCTCTTCAGTCTCGTATTCTATCAATGTCAATGGTACCCCTCATGGTCACATTGAGGCACAAAGGGGTCTCCGACAAGGAGACCCTTTGTCACCATACATTTTTATATTATGCTCTGAGATACTTTCTTCTAACCTGGCAAATTTGGAGCACCAAAACAAATTAAAGGGTCTCAAGATCTCAAGGAAAGCTCCTCATATTCTGCACTTGATGTATGCAGATGACTTACTGGTTACCTGCTCAGCTGATTCTCAAACTTGCAGCAACCTTAAAACCATCTTGCAGACTTACTCAGCATCAGTAGGGCAAGCAATCAATACCTCAAAATCCATTATCATCCACCATCCAAAAACATCACCACAAACTGCTGCTTGGTTGGCAAGTTTTTTCAGCATTGAACCCACCCACAACCCACCCACATACCTTGGTGTGCAATTCAGACAGGGAAGAAACAATTCTCATATTTTTTCCCAACTTCTTCAAAGACTTGAACGCAAGGCCAAAGGATGGATGACTAAGTGTTTGACACCAGCTGGCAGATTGATGTTGATCTCCACCTCTCTGACACCAACTATGAATCACACAATGCAGACTCAATTGTTACCTGCACATGTTCATCGAAAAGTGGATAGAATAGCTCGCAATTTCTTTTGGGAGCATGACAAAGATTCAAGAAAACTCCATACCATTGGGTGGGATAAACTGATCAAACCAAGGAAGCAAGGAGGACTGGGCATTCGGGCTAGCAAAGAACACAACATTGCACTACTCACTAAGAGAGTCTGGCAACTCCATGAACAACCAGATGGCATATGGAGTTCTTTATGCAAGGCAAAGTATCTTAATAACCAGTCAATATTCCCTGTCATGCCACCTGCACCATCCCATGCATGCTCTTTCTGGAAAAACCTCTGCAATGTCTCAGAGTTCTTGCAAGACAACTGTGCAACCCAAATTGGAGATGGTTCAACCACCAACATTAGTGCAAACTGGATTCCTCAAATGCAGCACCAACCCCAACCAGCTGCCGACGGAGATGAACTTGTAAGTACTCTCTTTCATCCATCCTCTTGTGTTTGGAATGAAAATGCTATCCATCAATTGTATCCACCATCCATTGCCCATTTTATTACCAGCATTCACATTCCCACACCACCTATCCCAGATAAGCATATTTGGCCTCACTCCAACTCAGGGCAATACTCGGCAAAAACTGGTTATGATATCCTTATCAATAACCGATATCAAACCTTAATAGCTTGTTTGGATAACAGTTCAGAAGTTACTTTTCTGCTTCTGGAAGCAAAAAAGTCAGAAGTTAGTTTGGCAACACAATTTCAAAATGACTTCTGGAAGCAGAAAAGTTAACTTTTTCTGAAGCAAAACCTTTTTGCTTCTGACTTCTGAAATCGACTTCTGCTTCTGGAGAAGCAGAAGTCAAAAGTACTTATGTATCCAAACAAGCTATAAATAACCCACAACCACCTTCAACCACCACCACCAACCAATACTCCACCCTTTGGCACCTTCAGTGCCCACCAAAATTGAGACTTTTCTTGTGGAAAGTCAGCCAAGAAGGCCTTCCAACCTTCAAGGCGTTGTACCATAGACACATAACCACCACCGACCTTTGTCCTAACTGTTTGATCCATGAAGAATCAGCAAATCACTTGTTGTTTAATTGCACCCACGCAACCCAAGTCAGGACCATTTTACTCTCATTCATTCACATAAATCCCAATTACAACCCACAACCTTTCATTACCCAACCACCACATCCTATACCACCACCAACTCCCTACATACAACAACTACCAACACAAACATCACCTTTCCCCACTATTGCAGCACCTCAAAACAACAACACAGGAGGCCACTACCATCCCCATCAACAACAACAACACCATCAACAATTGGCACCAACTAGTTTTGCAACCTTCATCCAACTGAAACTACCTAAGAAACACATCACTTTGTGCTGTTTTACCTTATGGCACATCTGGATTGCGAGAAATGCTAAAGTTTACAAAAATACCACCCAAAACCCATATCAGATATTCAATTTAGCTTTGCTGATGACAAAAGAGTTTCAATGGGCTCAACAACACATACCAAATCAACCATCCACACTTCAACATCATCACTACCAAACAACAATTTTGGTAGGTTGGAAGCTCCCTGAAGAAAACTGGATTAAGGTAAACACTGATGGTGCAACAAAAGGCACACATGGACCATCAGGGGCTGGAATTATTTGCAGAGACCATAAAGGAGACATAATCACAGCAATGGCAAAGTTTATAGGGATCACTACAGCTTTAGTTGCAGAAACATGGGCTCTTCTGCACGCCACTAGAACAACAAGGATGAGAGGATGGAATCAAGTTTGTTTTGAAGCGGATTCACTCACTGTAATCCAGATGATCAAAGATAACAAGTGCACGCTGCCTTGGTGTATCAGGAATATGATCACAGAAATTAGAGTCAACTTGCTACAAATACATCAGGTGAGGATACAACATGTCTATGGAGAGGCAAATCAAGCTGCTGATGGATTAGCTGACCATGCGGTTCAGAAACAACATCAATTAGGAGGAACATGTTTTAATTATATTTGGGAATTTACTTGTCCTTTGTTCTTAAACCAAATTGTAACTGATGACTCCAGGGGTCGCACTTACCCTCGAAAGGTGCCTACTTAATTTTAACTTTGCAACAACCTTCGGAAAAAAAAATGATGTATGGTGTTGATTGGAGTGTTGAATCGAGTGATTTAGATGAAAAAAAACATTTTCAGAACTTTATTCGGCTCCCAAAAAACCCAGAATAGGGGCCGAATGCACCATTGTTCAAGAACACGAAGAACAATTCGGCCCCTAAATCCTTTTTTTAGGGCCGAATGTACATTCGGCCTTCACGATAATTTCATTTTAGGGGCCGAATATTGAAGTAATTTATGGTTGGTATGCGTAGGTAAAGAGGGCCACATTTGGCCCCTAACGTGTATATGTAAATAGGGGCCGAATTAGCATTCGGCTCCTAACGTGTATATGGAAATAGGGGCCGAATTAGCATTCGGCCCTCACGATAAAAATGAATAGGAGCCGAATGTTGAGTTGTGCATAGTAGGGGAGGACAGTGTAACATTCGGCCTGTAACCCATCCCAACAATAGGGGCCGAATGCATATTCGGCCCCTAACATGTATATGGAAAGAGGGGCATATTCGGCCCCTCATGATAAACATTCGGCCCTCAATCAATGGCTCTCACTATTCGTACCAGAATTATCAATGGCTTGTTTATGACAACTTCATACCAGAATTAGTCAAATAAATTAACTAAAATTAAGTTGGATTAAAAACTGAAAATTGACAACTTGTTTGTGTTGTCTCTTCTCTGTCTTTCTGTCTCGTTATTACAAATAGCCAAAAGATCATTTCAGTTTTACAAAGACACCTTCTTTTCCAACTTACAACAATAACTGATCTTGTTCCATATTGAGATTCCCAGAGAGAAAAAGAGAGACAGAGGAGCACATATATCATCTTATTCCTCATCAGGTATTCCAATACATCTTTTTTTGATTCTTGTTTTGGTATGGGAATTTTGCTGTGTGTCCTTTGGTAGGTAGGCGTGTAAGGTGTTAATGCATGGGGTACTTTATGTCGACCCCCTGATCTTTTTGCAAGAATTTCTTGTAGAAAATCTTCATGGGTTTTTTCTTTTTTCATGATGCTGTTTTCTAAATTCATTTTGTGTGTGTTTTAGAGATCAATTGAGGAAGGGTATGATAAGAAGGTTATGGGGAAAAGAGGAAAATGGTTTACAGCAGTAAAGAAGGCTTTTGGTTTTGAATCCAAGGAGAAGGCTTCTAATTTTATGGTTCAATCGCTGTGTTTTAATGCTTTGTGGCTTGTCTGCTAAAGTTTGATTTTGCTTTACCTTTCAATCGAATTTCAGGCGAGGGCACTGCGAGCACTGAGAGGGTTGGTTAGGTTGAAGACGTTGATAGATGGACAATCTGTCAAAAGACAGGCCACCACAACCTTAAGGTGCATGCAAACTCTAATGCTATTTGTAGTTTCATTTAGGGGCCGATCCCACATTCGGCCCCAAAAAAAAAAAACAGGTCGAATCCACATTCAGCCCCTAAAAAAGCAAAAATAGGGGCTGAATTGTTCTTTATTCTCAAGGAAAATGGAGCATTCGCCCCTATTATAGGTTTTTTTAGGGGCCGAATGTGGCTCTGAAAGTGCGTTTTTTCGACTAAATCTCTCGATTCATCCATGGAAACAACATAATCATTCAATCACACACCATAATAATCAAATATGATGAAATGGGTTTGTGAAATTTCCTTCGAATCGCGACCATTTCTTCTTTTTCACGCTCGATTCGATTTTGACGTTGAACTTGGGCAAGAGTGGGTTCATCCGGATCCGGTGGAAATTGTGGTTGTTTGGATCGATTTCCAGCCTTTGTTTTCGACCTCGTCATGTTATATATAACGCACGCGATTAATTTTCCTAAATCGACGAGTTTCGATGATTTCACGACGAATTTCGTTGTTTTGGTTTTGGAGAAGAAGAAGAGAAGTTTTGTTTCGGTGAAGAGAAGTTTTATTTTTTTTTGTTTTAGGAATAGGATTAAGAATATATAGTGCTAATTGAGGGATAACTTAAACATTTCATAGCAATGGTATTTACGTAATTTCTTGGGCGGGAGGGGACGCAGATTTTATGGGTGGCTCAAAGCACGATTCGAAAAGAAGGGTTTTTGGGCTTCAGCTGTGTGGATCTCCGATAGGGTTTTTGGGCTTCAGCTTTTAGGCGGTGATAACTCCAGTTTATTGGAAGGCGGTGATCAGTTTCCTTAATTAACAAAACTTTGACATAGAAAACCTAACTCCGCAAGTTATGTTAAATTTTGAAGATTTGCGGCCGACGTACATACATATATATATATATATACATGATAGGGGTGAGCAAAAAGTCCGGATCCGCAAATCCGGCCCGCAACCGCCCCGCAAAATGCGGGTGAAACCCAAACCGCTGAATTATTGGGCCGGACACGGATCCATTTTTCAATCCGCACCATTTGGCGGACCGGACGCGGGTGACATTTTCAATCCGCGGATTATCCGCAAATCCGCAGGTATTATAGTAGATAAGTTGAAACCCTAGGGATAGTTATGGAAATTGCAACTATATAAAGAAAAAACAGATCTGATTCTTCGCCATTTCTTCTCCTCTGAGTCTCTCTCTGCGATTCTTCCCTCTTTCTTCTTCTTCTGTCGCCATGGATCTTTTTGAGAAGAATCATCTTCTTTCTTCTTCTTCTGTCGCCATGGATCTGATTCTTCGCCATCTTCTTGGACCTGCAAGTTCGCCATGGATCTGGTACTTAAATTAGTTAATTTAAGATGTAGCTTCACAAGATTCACGGCTGGTCATTTCATTTTCTATACTTCCAAAATCACCTTACCTTGGAATCCATCCTGAAAGGTTCATCTCATTTCTCCTTCATTCTGTTTCTATTTCTCCTGTGTTTTATCTTACTTTGCCATTCTCATCTCAAATTTGTTTGTGTTGTGTATGGAATTGCAGATGAGAAATATTTCTTTCAGTCACAATTAATTCAATGCAAAGATGGATCTACATCTTTTACTCGAGATCGTCTTAATGATGGTTTTTGCGACTGCGTAGATGGTATTGATGAGCCTGGTAACATTACTCCTAACCCCAGTTTACTCCTTCATCTTTGAAGCAAGTAATTTGCAGAAATTTCTTTAAGTGGTTTTCAGTAATCGACCAATTTAATTTTGGCATGCATGTCTTTATAGACCATTTTAATTTTGTTGTTTCTTGTTCTTTTTCCGTCATTTGCTGTAGAAATGGCTAGCCAAGAAAAGGGGAAGGATGCATCTACGACTTTTCATTCTCATTGCAAAAAGAAAAAAAAATAAAGATTTTGAAGTGAGTGTTATTTATCGATTCATTCGATCGGTCCAATTTTTTGAATTTTACATGATTTCATTACTAAACTAATTTGGGTATTCAATTTGTTTTTGCAGAAAGGATAAAGGAATTTCAGAGATTTGTGCTCATGATATTGATTGTAATAATTTTTTTTTTTTGATTTTTGAGGAGATTTTGTGGTGGATTTTGGGATGTGGTGGTGTGAATGAATAAAGCGTTTTGAAATTGGAATTTCTGGCAAGGATTGATGATTGAGTATGCAGCGAAGATTGTGTATGCAGTGAAGCCATTGAATTAATTAGAAGAAATATTGGTTTATGTTTCACAACCAGATTCATCTCTTTCCTTTTCTGTCTCAAAGTTCATCTGAGAATTTTGTAGATTTTTTTTCGGAAAAGTTTTTGTTTTTCTAGAATGTCTATTGCATTAGAAAGTGGTGGTGGTTCTAGTTTTATCCCCCATGGTGGTGGTGGGATGCCTTTTATTCCAATCTTAGGTAATGGTGGAGATAGGGTGTTTTATGTTGGGAAAGATCAGATGAATGTTTTGAAGAAAGATCAGATGAATGTTAAGTTTAGTTTTCTGTTTTTTTTTTCTGTTTTTTTTCTCTGAAAACCGTGGATAATCCGCACCCAATCCGCAAAATCCGCAAATCCGCGGATCACAAATCCGCGGGTGTTGGGTGCGGACACGGTTCCAATTCCTAATCCGCACCATTTGACGGATTGGGTGCGGATGACCCCTAATCCGCATCCGTCCGCATCCGTGCATCCGTTGCTCACCCCTAATACAAGACCACCTAGAAGATAGCCCTCTTTGAAACTCAGAAGGTCGAAGGCTTATTGGTATATCGCTCGTTCCAAAACTTTGTTCGTAGAAGAAGCTAATTGGTGTCGGTGGTGATCATCCGTTGCAGGCCAAAGATCGTATCCTCGGCGCTACTTAATCATGGTGAGTATATAACTTCTTAGAGTATGTTTTGATGTCACTATGCACAGACATACATGATGATTGGCTTATCTTATTTGTTTGGACTTGGGTTATGCATAGTGTTTATGTGCTCACAAATCTAACAAAATCGGTCCAATTACCGAAAGATATACTAATTAGCAGTTTTCCTTAGTTGTTAGTCTTCTTTGTTTGTTCATCGTATAAGTTTTTCTAATAATTATGGGTGTTTTTGACAGAGGATTTGTACCTTGTGCAATGGTGCCTTGGTAGCTGGAGATGGTAATGCCATGTTTTCTGGAGATTGCTCACATTCCTTCCATTTCAATTGCATTGTTACTTATGCCAACCTTGGAAACAAAGACTGCCCAGTTTGTTTTGCAGTATGGAAGAATATTCCTTCCAATGGCCCTGCTCCAAATCCAACTGGTGGTCCGAGGCCACCCACATCTCGATATCGGCCATATAGTCCTCCGCCACCAATCTATAATCGGCCATCATCTTATGAGCCACTTGTCTTCAATGACGACGATCAGTTACATATCCTATCCAGCAGCTTTTCCTCCAGTAACAATTCTATCGTCAGGTCCATAGATATCAAAACATACACTGAATTTCCAGCTGTTCCACGGTCAAGTTCGCATGAAAACTTCCACGTACTCGTCAATCTCAAGTCTCACGTTACTGATAGTGATGTTACTTGTCGTGCACCAATTGACCTCGTCACGGTTCTTGATGTAAGTGGTAGCATGACAGGTGAAAAAATTGAGCTGTTAAAGCAAGCCATGGGGTTTGTGATAGAGAACCTTGGCCCTTCTGACAGATTATCTGTTGTTAGCTTCTCATCTAACGCCTGCCGCCTCTTCCCCCTTCTCCTCATGACTGATTCCGGTAAGAAACGTGCACTACAAGCTGTGAATTATTTGGATGCTACAGGGGGAACAAACATTGCAGAAGGACTAAAGAAGGGAACAAAAGTTATTGAAGACCGAGCACACAAAAATCCGGTTTGTGGTATCATGCTGTTATCCGACGGGCAAGACAATTACGCTAAGGCAATCAACCTTAAAGACATTTCCAGGTTGCAAATTCCTGTTCACACATTTGGATTTGGTGCAGACCATGACTCGGACATGTTGCACTCAATATGCGAGGGTTCTAAGGGAACTTTTTATTTTATTGAAGACGAGGGATTAATCCAAGATGTATTTGCTCAATGTATCGGTGGTCTCCTTAGTGTTGCTGTGCAAGATGTGCAAGTACACATCCAGTCACTTGAACCTAATCTTTGTGTCAGTCAACTAAAAGCAGGGGGTTATTCCACTAATTTGGGTGGTGATAAGAAAACAGGGTCCGTCGACATTGGGGATATGTATAAAGATGAAGAGAGGGATTTTCTCGTGCTGGTTAACATTCCAGTTGTAGCTGATGGGAATTCCAGCGATCATATGAAGTTGGTCAGTGTACGGTGTGCTTACAAAAATCCTATTACAAAAGAATCTGTTACTACTGAAGCTGTAGAAGTAAAACTTCAGAGACCCGAAATGGTGGCTAATGATGATATGGTTGTTTCTATAGAGGTTGATAGGCAGAAGAACCGGTTGCAGGCCGCTGAGGCAATGAGTAAGTCGCGTGCTGCTGCTGACAGAGGTGATCTGCCCAGAGCGCGGTCTATAATTGATGATTGTATGCTGGAGATGGAAGCCGGTGTTGCTATGGATGCATGTGACGATTATACAGTTCATTTAGCTTCAGATCTTAAAGGGGTACAAGACAGGATGCAAACGTCAAGCATGTATGCTACAGCAGGAAGGGCACATCTATTTGCAGCAGGAAGTTCACATTCCAGACAGAGGGCTACAGCTCGAGGAGGAAGTCGAGGAGGTTCTGATCGTGAATTTTATGCGACAG
>JAJJMA010147881.1:0-19281 GCA_023529015.1 Papaver nudicaule
AAAACACTTCAAGATAGAAATCCAACAGACCAGAGATAATCTTATCTTATTGACTCATTGAGGATCGTTAGATGGAACACAAAATATATTCTGTTATTCACAAGTCCATCTAAGAGATAAAGGAGTTTGGAATTTGACTCAGAGTGAAATTCTAAAAGAATATTCACTAAATTCGACAACCAGTAAGATGACCACCGTCAGGTTCACGTACTGGTACGTGAACAAAATAGCCATCTCGAACTCAGGAGAATTTCCGAGTTTCTGGTACGCAAACCGGTTCGGGAACCATCTGCCTGTCAAATTTGGTCAAATCTGGCGTCCGCTGGAAGTACTGGGCTGAGCCAGAACTTAGACGTGTGTACGTCCTCAGATGTGATCCACGGACTCTTTGCTCAAGAGTACTCCTTTAGATTCATCCATATCCAACTAACAGTTTGCAAGCAAACCATTGCAATAGACACATGGCATCGAATCTATCTCATTCATTCTTGTACTCACAGTATTTGTGGGATCAAACACTGGTCATGACACAAGGCCACGTTACACAAGAATACGATCTCAATCGCTATTATCACTACTAAAGTAGTCGACTATATTTCGAAAGAATAGAGAAAGTAGAATAGTAGAATATCCATAAAGTCATAACTCCTACTAACCTTTTGTCGATGAAAAATAATTGATGTCTTCTTTATCTTCACAGTCTTCGTCTTCAAGGTCTCTACTACTTTGTCTATATCCCAATTCCGAAATCTAAACTCTAGTAGGCTAAATCAAGAATTGAGTTTTGACACCTAAAACTGACAACTAGCTTGACATACCAACGCTAGTGGGTTTGACCGGACAATGCCCTAACAGAAGTATTCTGTTTTTTTCACCAGTCCTAGCTTTTTAGTTTCCGTTTATCTTTCTGTATTTCTACTGTTATCTTTTGCTTTCTTGTAATGAACTTTGCTCCCCTTTTGAATATTATCTCCATGTCTGTCGACATTTGTTATCAATGTGCCATTTTCTTTCGCTCAATTTTGCGTATCCATTTCTATTTTGTCTTCAAAGTCTTAACTTGTCATTGAGTGAAGTTTTTTGCTTGTACAACCAACAATTTCATTCAAAGCCTAAAGTTAGCACCCCAGCCGATCCATTACTTGTGCCCGTGGGCGATCTAATATAAGTTGTTTGGGTTGCCCTCATAGGCTTTAATACACTATAGCGTCCGCCAGAGGTGATGCTACGGCGTAGACGGATTATCACACCAGCGGTACCGCCGATGTGATGCTACATCAAAGGGTTCTTATGCGCCAAACACTTACAGAACAACAAGTAACACGACTGGCCTTATAGCTAACCTGGGTCGGACTAACCATTTACAAGGAGGTTGTTCACTCAATGAGGCAAGCAAGCTTTCTGTATAAGAGATCTTAGCTCTACTTGATTTCATTGATTTAGGCATTATGCCTTTAAAGATGGCGCTTGGCCTTAGTACCTGATCAGGGTTTTTGTGTGTCTTTTATTGCCTTGGGATTATTGGGCATTTGTGCCTCTGTAAGCGGCTTTATAGCCTGCTACTGAGTATTTTTGCCTCAGTCTATTGTGCTCTTGGAGCTTTGAAATTTTAGCCGTCACTGTGGTTAGAATACCCAGTGAAAGAAAAATGCAAGTGACATAGTGGTTTGTTAACGGGGTTCGGCGCATGATAGCAAACCTACGTCCCCGGATCTTATTCGCTGTTGTTTTACATGAGCTAATAAGACTTCTTGGGTATTATGCCCGCCCAAGACTTCGGATTTTACATTGTTTCCTTCAAGGATAGTACTTCTTAAGGAACCTGGCGTTCCAAGGATGTTCAAGTTGCACGCCATGCTTATCAATCAGTATATATGCTCTTGGCCCAGCCACTCTCTTGACTACATAAGGGCCATCCCATACAGGTTCCAACTTCCTGCATCCTTCTCGCTGAGACGGGGGAATTTCTCGAAGTACCAACTCGCCAGGCTGATATTCACTTGGGATCACCCGCTTGTTGTACTCTCTAGACAGTCGGCGATGATAATTTTCCATGTGTGTAAGGGCGATCAGTCGTTGTTCCTCCAAATCATCCAGCTTGGCTAGAATCAAGTCAGTATTCAGATTCTTTTCCCATGCTTCATGCTTTGTAGTTGGCAAGATTACTTCAGATGGGAGTACTGCTTCGGCGCCGAAAGTGAGTAGAAAAGGAGATGCTCCCGTTGCTTCACGAACCGTAGTTCTATAAGACCACAAAACATTGTGTAAATGCTCACACCATGCCTTTTTATGATTCTCCAGCCTTTTCTTCAATCCCATTCCAATAGTCTTATTGGTGGCTTCCGCCTGCCCGTTACTCTGACGGTACAAGGGAGTTGATTTTCCCAGCTTGACACTGTAATTGGCGAGTAGCTTTCTTATGTTTTCGCCGACCAGTTCCTTTCCATTGTCAGTACATATCTCCGCCGGTACGCCGAATCTGCAGAATATATTTTCCCAAATGAATGTAAATACTTCTTGTCCTGTCTTCTTCCTGATAGTTTTAGCTTCACACCACTTGGTGAAATAATCTGTCGCCACAATGATGTATTTCCGTTGCCTTGAGCCAGTAGTTAGTGGTCTGATGATGTCAATGCCCCACTTGGCGAAAGGCCAAGGGCTGAGCACTGAATTTAAAGATGTCGCTGGCGCTTTAATTCTCCTTCCATATAGCTGACATGGTTTGCATCGCTGAACATATTCTTTTACATCTCTATTCATCCAAGGCCAGTATTATCCTTGCATTCTAACTTTTAATGCTAAAGCTCTTTGACCACTGTGGTTCCCACAGTCTCCTTCATGGATCGTTTCCAATAGCTTCTTACCTTCTTCCCTCGATACACAGCGCAACAATGGTCCTGAGAATGACCGACGATAGAGAATTCCATTTCGAAGTTCATAGTTCGCCGATCGACTGATGCCTTGATGAGCTAGGATTTGCTTTCCTGGTAGGGTTGAGCGATCTAAATAATATCGTATCGGCGTTCTCCAATCTGTCTCTGCTGATTCTTCGGTGCTTGTTGTCAACACTTCTCTTTGATCTCGCTTGCTACCGAAGACTGCTTCACTCTTTCAATAACTATTGAAGGGATATCAGGATTTGTCATCATTGAGGATATAAACGCCAAAGCATCGGCGTGCCTGTTGTCTTTTCTGCAGATGTGGCGAAACTTGATACCTGTGATCCTCTGGGCATACTCCCTAGCAAAATTTAGGTACTTCTGCAGAGACGGGTCTGCTGTCTGATATCGCCCAGAGATTTTTCGAATCACTAGCTGAGAGTCACTTGTTAATCTAACATCGATGATGCCCATTTCAATGAGTATTCGCATGGCGTGAATAACCGCTTCATATTCTGCCTCATTATTAGTCGCCGTGAATTCTAGCCTTAGCGAGTGCACTATTCTTGCTCCTTTCGGTGAGGTCAGGACAATTCTTATTCCTTTTCCTTCTTTATTTGACAACCGTCTACATAGACTTCCCATCCATTAGGACTGCATTTCAATAAATCTGTCATTTCATGCTCTTGCTCATCCAGAGAGAATGGGATGTCTTCTATCTCTTCTTCTTCATCAATTGGGAAGTCGGCGAGAAAGTCTGCGATAACTTGAGACCGCTGAGCCGTACGTATTTCATATTGGACGCCGCACTGCTCGATTTGCTGATTCCATTTGGCGATTCGCCCCACTCTTTGAGAACTGTGCAAGATAGACTCTATTGGAGTTTTGGTTAAGACGACAATGGGGTGAGCATAAAAGTATGGACGTAACCGCTGAGATGCAAAGACCAATGCCAAGATTAACTGCTCAATTTTAGTATAATTCTTTTCTGCCCCTTGCAGTGTTCTGCTTATATAATAGATAGGCGTTTCTCCGCCTTTGGTTCTTACAAGCACGACACTTATGGCGAAAGGTGTAGCGGCGAAGTATACCCTGAGCTCTTCGCCGTGCTCAGGTGGTTGAATTGCTGGGAGAGTGGCGAGATACTTTTTAATACCTTGAAAAGCGGCCTCATGTGCCTCAGTCCAGTTGAACTTCTCTCCTTTCTTCAATGTCTGGAAAAATAATTTGCATTTGTCGGAGAACCTTGAGATGAATCTGTTAAGAGACGCCAAAGTCCCATTGAGTCGCATAACATCTTTTACAGTTACCGGCGAAGGCATTTCTATAATTGCCTTAATCTTGGCTTGATCAGCTTCCACTCCCTTCTTCGTGATGACATATCCCAAGAACTTTCCTGAAGTTACACCAAAAACGCATTTCGCCGGATTGATTTTTAGTTTAGTAATACGCATATGATTAAATATTTCTCTGAGGTCTTCTACATGAGTTTGTTTCTTCTTGCTCTTAACAAGCATGTCGTCGACGTATACTTCCATCGTCTTCCCTATCCATCTTTCAAACATCTTCTGCGCCATTTCTTGGTAAGTAGCGCCGGCATTCTTCAGCCCAAATGGCATTCGAGTGTAACAAAACAATCCTTTGGTGGAAAAGAAAGGTGTGTGCTTTTGATCTTCCTCCGCCAAAGGTATTTGGTTATATCCTGAATAACCATCCATAAATGACAGCAGCTCGTGACCCGATGTAGCATCTACAGTTTGGTCAATACTTGGCAACGGAAAACTATTCTTTGGGCATGCTCTATTGAGGTCGCTGAAATCGCTGCAGATTCTCACTCCCTTGTTCTTCTTAGGTACTACTACCATGTTGGCTATCCATTGTGGATATTGTACTGGCCTTATTATACCAGATGCCCTCATTTTGTCAATCTCTGCTTCCACTGCTTCTTTATAAGATGGGGCCAATTTCCTTATCCTTTGCTTGAAAGGTCTGATCTTTGGATCAATGTCCAATTTATGACATGCTATCGCCGGGTCAATGCCTGACATCTCATTCATGCCCCAAGCAAAGACATCAACATATTCCTTGAGTAGCGCTTGCAACTCCGCCGACTCGCCTTCAATTAATAAAGTACCAATCTTGACCATCTTGGGGTCATTATCATCGCCGATATTTACGTCTTTAGTGGGTTCCACCGCCGTAAAATGTAATTCTGGTTCTCCCATCGGCGATGGTTCCTTTAATTGCTATAAGGTCTTCCCTTCAGAATTCGCCGAGCCTTCTATGTGGAGGGATTGGCGATGAAGTCTTGAATCTCCTGCTCCTTAAGTGCTTCCTTGCCGAGCTTCTTTTTCTCTGCAATCTTCGCTTTTATGTTCTCTCGCATTTGTATATCCGCCGAATTGCACGCTTTTGCTACTGCTAAATCTCCTACATATTCGGCGACTCCCATTGGCGTGGGGACTCAGGCGATGATGATAAGTAGAAGGTACTCCCTTCAGGTTGTGGAGCCATGGTCTTCCAAGGATGGCAGCATACGGCGAGTCAACATCCACAATGCAAAGAGTAGTGTTCAAAAAATATTCCTTGCAGATCATGATTTTAAACTCAATTTCGCCTTTGGGCTTAGAAGCAATGCCATTAAATCCATAAATGTTATAGGAGGAAACTGTCGGCGAAGGAATTTTGTCATCCTTCGCTCTCATTGCCTCGAAAGCAGTGTTAAAGAGGATATCTACTGAACTGCCTGGATCAATAAGTACCTTAGGCAACTTGAACCTCCCCATCTGAATGGTAAGAACCAAGGGGTTGTTATGATTTCTTCCTTCTGGAGGAATCTCGTCGGCGGAGAATCCTACACATGCCTTCATCCAATCTTGCAACGGCTCTTGCTTAGCGGCGACACTACAAATTTCATTTCCCATTCTATCTCGCTTGTGGACTCGGGATAAGACATTATCGTGAAACTCATCCCTGGTAATCTTTGAGTGCACAATGGAAAAACAATCCAATTCTAACAAGTCTCGCTCAACCTTTACCTCATACACGTTCGGAGTGTGAGCTGGGATAGCTTGAATCGACTGGACCATGACAGGAGGCGGCGGTGGCAGTGCTAGAAATTCCTAAAATTTTCCCAAGCGGATGAATCTATGGACCTCTTGTTGTACGCCGGTGCAGTTCTCAATTGTATGACCATGAAATTGATGGAATTGACAAAAGGAATTGGTATTGGTTGGCGGAGCTCGGGGATTTCCTCTATTGTAAGGATAGCGAATGTCGTCTCTGCAATTTGAACTCTCAATTTGTCCAAATGCGTCAGTATAGGATACACACAACTTTGGTAAGGTAGCATCTTGGAACGGCTGCTGATTGCCTCTGCCAAATTTTTTGTTATCCCCATTATATCTTCTATCGCCATTCCCGTTTCGCCGATTATCTCTTCCTCCTCGACCATAGTTTCCACCTCTGATATCTTGCTTATCTCGCCCGTCATAATTCTTTCGCTTCTGCGAACTCCAGTGCTGTTCGGCGGTAACTTGCTGTTGCTGATTTACTACTTCAGGTACTACTATCGCCGAAGAAGGATTCTGCGTCAACTTTCGCTGTTCTGCCTTCAGCCATTCTTTTTTAATTTCTTCCTGATCCTCCGGCGAGAAACTATTGATCGAGTGAATTTGTTTTGCTCTCTCTTTCTTTAGGCGAAGCTCCTCTTCTCGAATTTCTTCATAATTTATCCATTCATCTTGTATCGCCCTCAAAGTCTGCATATCCTTCGGCATTTTCCAGAATAATTTTTGATACAATAGGTCTGTCGTCTCCATGGCGCTAAGAAATGACCTTATCTTCTCCTTTTCTGATACCTCTGATCCCACTTCACTGCTCGCCTTCCTCCATCTTTGGATAAAAAATTTGTAAGTCTCTGAAGGCCTTCTCTTGATGTTGAATAGTCTTTCCATGCCGGGCCGACTTCTGTTGTTCTGAATAAAAGCACGCAAGAAATTTCCTTCTAATTTCTCGAAAGATTTAATTTTTCCTTCTTCCAGCCCATCAAACCAAGCTAAGACTTCATCTTTGAGTGTAGCGGGGAATGCCATACACATTATGGGATCTGATCCTACCCAAGCCGCTAAGTCTCGCTTATAAGCTCTTGAATGTTGGGCAGGGTCTCCAGTTCCATCATAGGTGGATGTGAATTTGGGCATAGAAAACTTAGTGGACACATGCCCATATGTAATACAATCATGAAAGGGTGTTTTCTGCGCTTCTGAAAGTGCGACCTTGTATTTTGACTCCCTTGAAGATCCGCTTAAATCTCCACTTTAGTTTTTAGCCGGCGAAGGTCTCTCTTTATCTCTTTATCTCTTCTATGCCGCCGTCTAGAATCGCTATATTCTTCACTATCTCTTCTAGGCACATTCATCCTTCTGCCCCTTTCATCATATATCGCCGATGAATCTGAAACTTCAACTGTACTGGTTCCACTTTTTTCAACTCGGCGAGTAGCATGTGAATGGGATGCCTGGCGAGTTGTATGCGAATGGGACGTATGGCGAGTTGTATGCGAATGGGATGCATGGCCTCTATTTTGCGCCGCCATCAACTCTCTATGGCTCTGAAGTACAGTCTCCATCTGCAACTGCATTTGCCTCTCCATCTGACTCGCTTGCCTGTTATTGGCCTCAAGAATTTGCCTCAGCAAAGCTTCTGTAGTATTTGTGGATCCGGTATTATCTGCCACCACTACTGGGCGAGTTACAGTAGCACCAGGTACTATCGCCGCACCATTTCCGCTTGCCGCCTGTGGAGTTTCTCCCACCGTAATAGGTTCTGCTACCACTGCTGGAGTTTCTTCTGCCACATGTAGTGCTTCGCCGACGTCTTGTGCCAACTGCTGCTGAACATTAGTTGCCACTGTGCCTCCTGCAATAGCATTTTGAGCTGCTCCCCCGACATTTGATATCTCGCCAATGGTTCTCCGAGTGAATCTTGCCCCATCAACTTGCTCGCCGTAAGCATTGGCTTCTACTTCACTACTGACCCTTCGTAGTAATGAATTAGGCTCAGGTGATCTTTCTGCATTCTCTAAGTGAGTGATGTCTTCCATGTAAACCTCCTCCTGGTGTGCTACTCGCTGAACAGGTGGTCGCTGAGATGAGCTTGCCAAATGGGGATCTGCTAGACCAGCTGGTTCCATTGCCCTGCTTCTAGTGTTGTGACCACTGGTGTACGAGTAGAAAATCTGCATAGGTACTCAAGGAGCCGTATCCATCAGATCTACTCATACATACAGTAGTTTTAGTTGAGATTCAATGGTGCGAAGACCATAAGAACAATACCGAAGGTAATCAGAACAGTAATTGAAGACTAAAAACATATAACATCAAAGGCTAAATGTATAAATATTTATCTGTATTTCAATGTCGAGATTACATGAATATAACCCTAAGGAACCAGAGGAGATACAGACCTAATCTCACTCTTGCCGCTTAGGTTCAACCCAAAGAGAATCCAACCCCTACAAAGTTCTCCAAGCTCGCCTTATATAGGCCGAGCTTAGGTGGTTTACAGCTAATAGAGACAAAAGACTCGATCGTGGTGGTGTTAGTCCCTGTCGAGTAAGGCAGTGACGATCCGAAGTTAATTCTTGGTCTACGGCCCCTCGCCGTGGTCCGAATCCTTTCCTTTCGAGTCTTCTCCTTCGTTCGTGTGCGACCTCCTTCTTCTTTGGTCTGGTCCGAGATCTCGCTGCTGATCTTCTCGGAGTGGTTAGGCTTCTTTTTCCATATCAGGTGAACTATTCGTTCCTTTCTTCTTGACCCATTGTTTTAATCTTCCTTGTCTTTCATCAAGTTGGTTTCTTTAGGATTTTCCCTTCTTCCCTCTCTCTATTTCAAGTGGCCTCTGTTATTTCCGTCCGCCGGCGGTATTGCGTTTTCCTATCTGCATCTTCTTTTTCCATGTCTTTTTCCATGATTGAGGCCCTTTCTTTAAGGTTGAATGGTGTGAATCCTGATGGAAGGGGCTTTCAAATTGAGGCCATTGATTTTCCCAGACTGACTCCATAATTGGTCAAGGAGTATCAATGTAGCGAGGACATACTTGTGGTGACGTTTCATCAGATATCTGCTGGGTTGCTTCTTCCTCTTTATCAGTCTTCTAATCCTTTGTTCCTTGAAATCCTTTGCTCTCTTCCTGAACCTCGAGGTGTGATGCAACTTACTTGCAGTTCAATCTTTCTCATCAATCAGTGGGTTCTTCAGTCTGAGAATAATTCCTCTCCCGAGTCCACAGCGAAGTACTATTTTACTGCTAAGAACTTTTTTAGGCACTACGAGCCCTTTTTAACTATAGACAATAAGTTAGCTCCTTGGGGGGTTAGCTTTCGGAGGGTGGAAGGTAGACGAAACATGCTCCCCGAATCTTTGAATTATTCACTACACCATATTTGGCGAATAGCAACACTGAGTAGCAACGGTGATGCTGCCGTTGCGGAATAGCAACACTTTTGGGTCGTTGCGGAATTCCGAAACAGAAGGTTTTCTGTTGCGAATTTCCGTTGCTATTTTTTTGCGCGTGCGAAATACGCGTGCGGCCATCAACACCTCCCAACACTTTCTATTATGTTTATGCCCAAACCAGCTATGCCTGAGTATTTTTTCACCCCGAGATGTGAAGTGTGCTAAAAATGTGTGTGCCTATCCCTTTACCCTAAGTGTCGATCTAACCAAAGTCTTTTTCATTTTCCATTTTACTTTCTTTTTCAGAGAAGCTGCGGGAGAGAAAAACTTAGGTTCTTCATCTCTGTGAAACCCTAAAACTCTTCTTCTCTGTGATTCTCTTCATCTTCTTCTTCGATCTGCTAAATTCGGTTGTTGATCTACTTTTCTGATGTAGGTTGTTGCACAGAAACTCAAGGAATCAGAAATCACGGAGCAGGATTCTCTTCTACTGCTAAAATTTTAAGCTAATTCCTCAGAAATGAAGTTTTTAATCTTGTTGTTTTTAGATAAGAAATGGAATCGGTCTAGTGATTGCAGTTTTCTTTTGCGATTTCTGAATCGAAATTTTGTTTTCTTCAGATCTAATTTGGTTTTAGTTTATGTATGAAGAATTTCTCCATTTGATTCTCAGATCTACGATTTTAGATAGGTTTCCAGTTCAAATTGTTTGTTTAGAAGATATTTGTTTAAGGACATAAGCCGTTTTTGAAATTTTGATTTGAATCGGCATGAACAGACGAGAAACCTGCTTCGGATTGCGATATTCAACATCAGCTACATCAGAGGTCTTTTCCCAGAGAATTATTTCAATGATAAATCAGTTCCTGCGTTAGGTAAACTAAATCAGATCTACTTATAATTTTGATTCTATTTGAATTAGTCTTTTGCAACAGAATTTAGAAATGAATTTGGTTACTGGCATTTGTTGCAGAGATGAAGATCAAGAAACTCATGCCTCTAGATGCTGAATCCAGAAGACTTATTGATTGGATGGAGAAAGGTATAACGATCTCACTTACTGATATATACAAATACCTTGATTGCAAAACAAGATTACCTGATTTTTGGTTTTTCAGGTGATTATGATGCATTACAGAAGAAGTACCTTAAAACACTTTTGTTCTGCATTTCTGAAGCTATTGAGTTCTGAATCGAGAGGATTATGCGTGGGATTCAAGGTGCTCTCATTGTTGCCTCCACTCTTCAGATAGTGTTGGGGTTCAGTGGCCTTTGGCGCAATGTCGCAAGGTTTGTTTGAAATTTCGAGTAATTTGGCCAAGTTACTTTGGGTTGCATGGGTTTCTGAGAAATATTGGTCCTTCAACAATTTGTTTGATCAAGGCATTTGAACGTTTTAAAGCCTTCATGTTTCTTGTCGAATCAAATATTCTCACAAGTAACACTATCCTATCCATTACTATATCCTAACTTTCAAAAATTCTCTTGTCGAATCAAATATATGGGATTGTGGGCTTTATCTGAGTTGTGGTGTATTTAAGTAGAATGCCATCTTTCCCTCAAATAAATCAATTGAGACCACTTTGAAATGATTGTTTGCAGTATCTACCCCATATCATTCACTCAAACAGGCACGTCTTTGACCGATTCGATGTTCTATTTTCGATGACGATAATATGGATTTATGCTCACCTTCTTACTGTTGGTGGAGCCTATAAACACGCTGCTCCAACGACACAATTGAGCTGTCGTACTGATAAAACTGGACTTGTGGGTGGTGCTCCCTGATAAGGGGTTTCTCTTTCTTATACATGCTCATTTCTGCAGCTCTCTAGATCCTAGTAGTTTCTGTTTTTGGAAGCCGTAGCATCATGTGATCCTCATATCACCGTGCTTTCTTATGAATGCCACTGTTTGCTAATTTGAGCAAGAGATATCTTGTAATTGCAGCTATATAACCTAGTCTACTGTTGTTTCCTAATGATAGGAGAGTTCAATATACAGTAAGAAGCATAACTGATAAGGATAAAGAGGATTCTTATAGTTGAGTTGTTCGATTTGAATCTGTGCAGGATACGGATTCCATATCCATTTCAATTTGGTGCACCTACATTTAACGCAGGCGAGGCCTTCGCCATGATGGCTGCTTCATTTGTTGCTCTCGTAGAGGTTAGTTTTGCTCTTCTTATGTATTCTTATCACGGATATCAGAATCCAGATGCTCCGAGTTATATTTTAAAGCTCTTCTCTTAATTGGATATTTAAGAGTCGCATAAAGTATACTGAATATAGAGAATCTGATCCTTATAAATATATTTT
Organism: Papaver nudicaule; assembly: GCA_023529015.1. Classification (NCBI taxonomy): domain Eukaryota; kingdom Viridiplantae; phylum Streptophyta; class Magnoliopsida; order Ranunculales; family Papaveraceae; genus Papaver; species Papaver nudicaule. Next base: position 11,657 of record JAJJMA010147881.1, read on the forward strand.
ATGATAAATTGTAGTCCACTGGAACCTACATCGCAGTCTCAAGGTATTCGAGCGCAACTCCTTTGCCACTTTCTGTTCTCAGCTGTGGTGTTGGTTGGCAGGTAATGTAACAAGAAATAAAGGTTTCTTACTGCAGGATAATCTATCTGAGTTCAGTTATCATTGCTCTATGCACTATGCATCAGTCTTTATCCCTGTCACACTTGTTGATTACTCTCTAATGAAGCCGGTTGTGATTATGCTTTTGTCCCTTATTAATCGAATACCCAGGGCACATAGCTTATTCCTTGCTTGTTTTCTGGTCAATTTGAATATTAATCGTGTGCTTTTTGTCTTTCTTCCAGGGAGTTGGAATTTTATTTTCTGGATTGTTTGGCAGTGTTATGGGGTCAACTGTATCTGTGTAAGTCATTTACGATCAAAGAACACTGTTTTCAGTTATCTGGATGTATGCATTTTTTTAGTTTTTTTGGCTGAGTGTAAGAACTAGTTTTTAGTTTTTTTGGCTAAGTGTAAGAACTAGTTTTTAGTTTTTTTGGCTAAGTGTAAGAACGAGAAAAGAAAACTAGAGTATGAAAATTTTTGTAAGTGTATGAATTTTTGTATGAAGTATTGATTTTGGCTAAGTATCTGAATGGTTTGAAAATATCTATCTCTGTAAGGTCAAAGATTGACCAGAACTGACCAGGTCAAAGTCTGACCGGGCTTGTTTGACCAGGTCAAAGTCAAGCTTGGTCTCCTTTGACCTGGTCTTTTTTTTTGACTGGTAAAAATTTAGAAACGGCAGCGGGCCGTTGCTAGTCTAAATATCCGAAACGGTAAATCGGCCGTTGCTGATTAAAATTAGAAACGGATAAAAGGCCGTTGCGGGAAAAATTAAGCAACGGAAAAAAGGCCGTTGCGGGCAAAATCTAGCAACGGCCGAACTGCTCCGTTGCTAGATCCGTTGCTAACCGAGAGACGCAACGGCAACCTTACCGTTGCTAAAATTCGTCACACCATGAATCGCAACGGCCGGCCCTCGTTGCCCACACTTTTAGCAACAGATGAGCACCGTTGCTACCCCCCAAATATGGTGTAGTGATTCACTGGACGAAGACTGGTATTCGGAGCCTATTCTTCTCAAAGGTCCTATACTCCGAGGTTGGAAGGACCCTGGCCGATTCCTTGTTCGGACTGAGTTCGAGGTAGGTCACGAGTTTGAGACTCGACACCTGTTTTCCATCCATTTTTCTGACGAGGATATAAGGCTATCTCGCTCATTTTTGGGAAAAGGCAAGGATGTCATCACTGAGCCCTTGGGAAGCCTAAAGCGTCCTCGGTCTGATGAGGAGAATATGCAGCAGGTAACAAATACCCCCCCCCCCTTTTTTTTTGTTCCTTTCTGAAGTATTCATACTTGCCTCTGTTTGTTTCCTGAGGAAGACGGATCCTTATCTGCAGAGACAGCCTTTAGGTGCCCTAAACCTTAGTCGCGGTCTGATGAAGTTTAACTATGGGGGAAATCCCGAAGTTTCACGGCCGCTGAAAAAATCTGTTTTGCAAACGATTCTGAAAGGGGTTCAAACTAGTCGTCAGGCTGCTACGGTTCCTCCGAAAGAGACAACTAGTGCTGATAAGGAAATGCCAGCATCGACGACGACTGAAATGGTTAAGGAGGTGGTCGCTACGAATCCTCGGATTACCCTGCCTTCCACCATCAGTGGCGCCTCTGCCTCGGCTGTAGTTCCTGTAGCTTCGAAGGCTGGTGCCACCTCGGATTTTGTTCTTTCAACTTCTTCTGCGCCGAAGGTTGCGTTTAATGCCTCTGCCTCAGCGATAGGAACCTCCATGAATGTGTTTGGTGAGCCCTCTATTCTTTCTTCAGAGAAGATTGTTACGCCAGTGGACCTCCTTGTTCCCCAAGAGGATGGTTCGTATGTTGAGATGGATTCTTCCAAAGAGCTCGTCGCCGGTTTTCCACAAAGTTCGATGTTTCCGCCTGCCCCGAGTTATGCTTGCAGATATAGGCAATCTTATACTGCCGAGAGGTTTAAGGAAGTTTTGTTCGAAAATTATTATCCTGGCGAATTTACTGCCGAGGTTTCAACTCGCTTTGAAGCCCATGCCTCGGATCCCTTAGGGCAGCCTTTAGATCCGGATTTCTGCAAAAAGCTTGGCGATCTCTTCGGAGGTGATTGTCCTCGAGCCGAGTACAATCTTCGTCATCCTCCCTTGTCCTATGAGGAGAGTTTGTCCATGATTCAGGCGGTGAGTTGTGTCTTTGTTGCCCATGCCGATGTCACCGGAGTGTCTTGTTAATCTGTTTTCTTATAGTCTCTGCTACTTTTTGCTAGGGCGATATCATGCCACTGGTCTTCTAGCTTACAACTTTGATCAGGCTGGTGAAAACGAGTATCATGAGCGAGAGTTTCATCGGATGCAGGTGGAGCTAGCTCGAGAGAAAGTTCGTAGTGCTGAAGCGAAGAAACAATCTATATGTAAGTCTTTTTTGTTTTTCCTGTTGCTTTTTGGGAACATCTGTTTTTTGCAGCCTTGCTAAAAATAGATTTGCTACTTGCTTTTGAAAAGGCGAGCTGGAAGAGCTCGAGAAAAAACTTCAGGAGGCCCAATTGGCTATTGATCGACTTCGAAATGGTCGACAATCGTCTCAAATTGCCTCAAGTAGCGAAGGCTATCGTAGAGATGGTGTTACGTTGTTGGAAGAAAGGGATAGAGCTTTAGAAGATGTGAATTATTACCGTGCGAGAAGGCAAGAGGCCGAAAGTCTTTACGTAGATGAGAGAAAAAGAGGGGATCAAGCCGAACGCCTTCTCGAGGAGATTAGAAATAAAAACACGTTGTTGTCCCGAGAGAATCACTTTTTCCAACTAGATGTGACTCGACTAACACAAGAGCGAGATGCAGCTCGCTCGGAGAGGTCGGTCAATGCCTCTGGTAGGGTTCTAATTGAAAGGTTAGAGGAGAGAATTAAAGATTTGAAGGTGCAACTGTCTACCCAGAAGAATGTTAATAAGGACTTGGTTACTGAAAATGATGTTCTAAAAAGGATTTGTACTGATATATGCCGAAAACTTGCTTTGGCAAACAAATCGAACGTTCAGACTGCTGCTCTTGTTGATGAGTACCGAATAGAATTAGCCAAAAGCGGGGTCATTGCCTCTGAGGATGTTAGAAAAAATGCCTTGGTGCCTCGCTTTACTAATCAGCACGAGGTTGCTGAATATGTGGTTTTTAAAGAGAGTAGGGAGCTAACCCAAATTTTCCTTTGCTTTCCTGCTTACTTCGTAGCCTTAGTAGGGTCGTCATCCTATTATTCTTATGCTTTGTGTTTCGTTTGTTCAGGTATCAAAGCTAATTTGAAGAAGCAGGTGGTTGACGCCGAAGCGGCGAGGGATGATGCCTCAAGTCAGCTGGTGACTGAATCCGAACGAGAGTTGGAGGCTGAGAGCAGGGTTAAGCAGTTGACTAAAGAATTATCCGAAGAACGCCAGCGTCGCTCTGCTGATTCGGCTAGACTTTCTCAAGAACTTGAGCTTGAACGCAAGCGCCGTTCTGAAGAAGTGGCAAATCATGCTAAATTGTTGTCCAAGGAACGAGATCTTCGTTTTGAATGCCAGGCGCATGTGAGGGACCTGGTGGTCGGTTTTGCCCTTGTATGCCATGAATTAAGACATGGTCAAGCTGTAGAAGAACTTCTTCCTCGATCTGCTTTAACTACTGCCTTTGCTACTAGTATGGCATGCCGAATGCATGGTCGCTCCCTTTTCAGGACCATCGGTGTTGAACCTCCTACTTATGGTGCTATTGGTGCTCATGACTCAGATGTTGTTTCCCCTATTGATGAGTACCTTCTCCCCCAGGAAGTTTATGTGGCCTTAGCTAGGAATGAGCTTCGGAAGAGGGGCTTACTGGAAAAGTTTTTGAAGGTGGCTAGTGGTGGTAATGACGATGATGATGCGAAGGGTGATTCAGGGAATCTTGGTGATGTCGTCGAAGGTACCCGTGATGGTCCGAGCGAATCCGTTCATGGCTCCGAGGACGGTCCTCGTGATGGTGCCGATTGTTCAAAGGATAATTTATGCCCTTAGCTTGTGTATTTATGTTTTTCCTTTGTGGTTGTGTCCGCGCCATTTTGCTTATACGCACATTTTTTACGATCACACTTCGTGTTCTGCATTGACACACATATATAAAGAATTTATTTTGTTTACTTTCTTATTGTTATGCCCCTCCTCAGGGCTGTTTTTTGTTTTGAGGAGGTCCCTTGGCTGAGTAATTCGCTTGTAAATGCAAACGAATCAACTGCCTCGGGGTTCCATCTTCCTCTATAGGTAGATGTTAATCCCATTTATCGTCCCTTCGGCGCCCGAGAACGTGCAATCCTCGTGGCCGTTTGGTAGTGAGTACGAGTGCATCGTCAGCTTTTGTAGCCTTGATTCAAAGTGCTCACCGCTAACGGGGTGTCTTGTGGGTAGAGGATCGTGCCATATAACTCGTAAGGCCCTTATGATTTATATGGTCATCGGCTCTGTGCCTGCTATTCGAGGTCTTTTTTATTGTTTGGCGATTTTTGCCTTTGGCGTTATAGCCTGTTTGGCGTTTTTTGCCTTTGGCGTTACAGCCTGTTTGGCATTTTTTGCCTTTGGCGTTACAACCTGTTTGGCGTTTTTTGCCTTTGGCGTTACAGCCTGTTTGGCGTTTTTTGCCTTTGGCGTTACAGCCTTTGCGATGGTGCTGACAGTATTTGGAGTTTGACTTCGATGGGAGTTGCATCAATGAGTGCGATTTTCATTTATTAAATCTCTTCGAGTGTTGCTTACAAATGGAATTGCTTTCTTAAACTAAGTGTTTCATGTACCTCCCCTCCACTGGGGTTTTCAATCTCTGGCCTTCGAGGTTAGTCAAGCTATAGGTATCATTGTCAAGTTGCCTTTCGATGACAAATGGTCCATCCCAGAAGGGCTCTTGCTGTATGTTTTTTCCTTCGCTAGACTTGCCTGATTGCTCGCTCGGAGTCTGGAGACTGCTTTCTGCCACGAGGAACTGCTCTCGGTTCTCGAAATACTGTCTGTCTTCGCTGTCCTTTTGTTTCACGCTTAGCATTCCAGCTTCGGTGTCAGCTAGGAATTTAGCTATACTCTCGTCCGATATCCTTGGGTTTTTAACTTGTTCCGAGCATTCCTTGCTGCCTTCTTTTGCTTGAACGTCTATTTCGTGGCAAGCTCGGGCCTCGGTAGGATCACCTGGGATCTCCGCAATCCCTGTTGGGGTTGGGAACCTGATTCTTTGGTGCAAGGTGGATGCAACACCCATAATGTTGTGCAACCATGGTCTTCCCACGATAGCGTTGTAAGGAGAGTCTATGTCCACCACGCAAAATAAAGTTGGTTGCTTTTGGCTACCAGCATGAATTGTGAGCATTAGTTCTCCCCGAGGTGTTGACGGCTTTCCATTGAAACCGAATATGTTGTAAGCCGAAGGTACCAAAGCAGCTTTCTTACCCTTCATCTTGTCGAATGTTTGACCGAACAGTATATCCACAGAACTCCCGGGGTCCACCAGTACTTTAGGCATGGCTATCTTCCCCATTTGAAGGGTGATGACCAGAGGATCATTATGCATCCTTCCCTCGTTGGGGATGTCTGCTGCTGAAAAGAACACGGGCTGCTTCTGCCACTCCTCTAAGCGATTCTTTGTGATCACACTGAATATCTCCTTACCTTCCAGATCCCTTTTGTGAATGCGACCTGTCTGAATTCCTTCTAGACCCTTTGTATGAACAATTGAATTGCAAGCTCCGAACCTTGGAATATCCCTGTCGATGGTAATCACATAAGCTTCGTGCTTTGGCTCTTCCTTGGGTTGCGGTTGATTTGGGGGTGGTTTAGGTAGCTCTAGAAGGTGTTTGAATTGTTCCCTGGCAATAAAGAAATAAATTTGGTCCTGCGCCGTGACGCAGTCCTCGGTGGTATGTCCATAAAATTTGTGGAATTGACAATAGTCTCTCGAGTTTTTCGTATGTTTCGGTTGGTTTCCTCTACTTCGGGGATATCTTATCTCGCTGGCGAATTCGGATTGTTCGATGATCCGAAGAGCATCTTCGATGGGTACGCAGAGCTTTGGAAGTTTTCTATCGTGAAATGCAGGAAATCCTGGTTTAGTTGTCCCGAATTTTCTGTTTCCTTGTCCTTGCTGGCTGATGTTTCCTTCGAACTCTCCCCAAGGGTTGTTTCCTCGGTTGTCATTGTACTTTCTGTTATCGTGGTACTTGCCGTCACCGAATTTACCTTCGTTCCGATATCTACCGTTATCATCTTTTCTTCCTCGCTTTGACGGGTCCCCGAAGTGAGTACTCATTGCTTGTCCTCGCTCTTCGAGCGATAAGTTGTTTATCGAGTGGACCTGCTTTAAGATTGTTTCCTTTCCCAGTGCTGCTTGTTCTTTTATTTCCTCCAAAGTAATTCGCTCCTTTTGGTACTTTCGAAGGTCCTATAGTGTCTCGAGGTTCTTCGAGAAGAGTCTATCATATAGAGGGTGATCTTTGTCTAGAGCGTTGAGGAATGCTCGTACTTTATCTTTTTCCGTGGCTCCATTTCCCACCTCTACACACTGCTCGGTCCATCTGCTCGTTAGACTTTTGGTCGACTCTCCTGGGCGTACCCGAATGCTAAATAGTTTCTCCACTCCTGGTTTGGAGGAGTTGTTGTATAGGAAGTGCAGTATAAAAACTTTGGAAAGCTCCTCGAAGGATGAGATCGAGCCAGCTGCGAGATTGTCGTACCAGGCGAGGGCTTCTCCTTTTAAGCTAGAGGGGAAATATTTGCAAAGCACTTCATCCCTATTGGTGTAAGCCAGAAAGACTCGGAGATACATTTTGACATGTACAGTGGGGTCTCCCGAACCGTCGAAGATGGAGGTGAAGGTGGGCATCGTGCATTTTACTGGAATTGGCAATGAAAGGATTTCTGAACTTAGCGGAGAGCGTTTGACGTCATTCATAGCTTGAGTGAGTTTGATCCTGTCGCTCGATTGGATTTGGTTGTCAAAAAGCTCTGCTCGGAGTGCCTTTATTTGGTCCATCATTACTTGCTGTAGGGCTCTTGCCTCGGCATCCTTCTTCGTTGGGTTACGTTCGCTGAATATCTGTATGCTTGCCTTCGTGTACGCTGGAGGCTCGGTCTTTTTTCTTGATACTGTGATTCCTTGACCTCTGCTGGCGCCCTTGGTCTTGATGTTCGTTTTGGATACGGAGGGTTCCTTCGGCTGAGATATGTTGTTTGGACGAGAGTGTCCTTCGCTGCTTCCTCTGTAATTGGATGCTGATTTTTCTGCTACCTTTTTGTTTGCTTCGGCCAGCTGCTTCTTTAGCTTTTTTATTTTTCTGTTTTTCAAGATTAGTTTTCTAAATCGTGCAGCTCTTGTCGTATTTTGTTCGGTCGGCTGGTGCTCAGGCATTTCATTGTCAGGATCGGATGCTTCGTCCTCTTCTTCGTCGTTTCCCCCCTTTTCTTCTTGTATTTGCTGTTGGGGTGGTTCTTCTGCCTCTGGAAATCCTTCTCCCTCGGGGCCTAAGTCTTCTACATATACCTCATTCTCGTTTACTGGTTCCCTGTGTTGGACTG
>JAJJMA010147896.1:0-15081 GCA_023529015.1 Papaver nudicaule
TCAATTGTACTAAAAACTAGGCAGACTATAATCTAGGAAAATAAATATTAATTTGGGGTATTTGTGGTAAAAAATTATTCTCTATCTATTTTCTTAATATTTGTGTAAATCCCTAATATAGCAAGTAAAGTGGAACCGAGGGAGTATTAAAGTGCCTTAAAACCTGTGTTGCATAGAAATATTTTTTACCATATATATGCAATGAGTATGTGAAAGAGAAGAGCATGTGAGAAGTAACTGCATTCAATTTGTCATATCCAGTTGAGTATTTAATTTAGATGTTGAAATGAAGTAAACAAAAAAAATTAAATCACTAGTACGGAAGAGCAATAATCTGTAATTTTAACTAGCAATTTGTAATCATATTGAATTCAATTTAATGGATTAAAACCGACGGGTATTTTTTCCAATTTCCTCCACCATCTCCATTTTTAAAATATTCTGGTTATAAAATAGCTAACTTGATAATGTAGAAAATCACAAATTTTAAAAATGGTTTTTGACTCACGCATCAAATGGAGGAATGGCAATATATTGATGAATGAACAACCATTTAAGCTTCACTAGCTCCTCTATTACTCACAAGTAAAACATTTGTTAGCATTCAAATTACAAGTGGTTGTAATTAGTAACAAGCATTTTTTTTTTTTTTTTTTTTTGAGACTAGAAATAACATGATTCAAAAGAGAAAAAACATGAATTCTTATGAGTATATGGTTGTGCAACATTTAGTGTGAAAAAAAATTAGATGCGTAGGACCCAGTTAATGTGAGGAATACTAGCTATTACTACTAGCAATATCAAAATACCAAATGAAACCAAAATATAGAGGGTGATCATATGATAATTGATCAGGAGAAAGCCACTTTCCCCTTATCAATAATTATCAAAGATTTGTCCAAAAATCTGCGGATCCAATCCATTCCAGCCGTCATTTTGCTGGTGGACATCCGATCCGTGTGTTAATGTATTGGATGCGCATGCACTTTTTGAAATCCAACAGATCTTTTACATTATGTGGATCGGAGGTTAAAAACTAACATCTCCACCTACTATATTAGTAGTTACTCCGTATTTTTCTTCTCCGTGACAATTTTGTCACAAATATTCATGTTTCATATTTATAATTGAGACTATCGTGCCTTTCTAATATTTATCGGTTTTTTTGTTGAGATACTGATACATAAATTTTAAGGCATTCTTGTATATGAAAAAATAGAAATTTTATTAAGAAATAGGATTGAGTAAATATTTATAGTCTTCTAAAATCAGAGATTCGCCACCTTTCTTAATTTTGTCTTTATATAGGAGATTCACAGATTCATCTGCATCTTAGGTGTCAATCAGACTGGCCTGGCTTGCCTTTGGTCGGTCAAACCTAGCCTACAACCTGGCTGGGCAAGCCTGTCAAATAAGAAGGCAAGGCCGACCTGGCCAGTGATGTCTTTCAGTGAGCTCAGCCTGAGCCAAAGCCAGGCCTGCTTCGGACTCGGCCAGGCTAGCCCGTAATATTGTTGGTTTTTTGAATTTCTTAAACCTAAAAAGAAATGCGCTACATAAGGTTCGAACTCTAGTCCTCTCGTACACATATCACAAGTATGAGTCATCCGTGCATCCATCTGATACAAATTCTTTGGATATTGGATTGAAAAAGGTGCCAAAATTGTAATCCACCATGTATTGGATTAGATTCAATGAGGCACAATTCGGACATCCTATGGTCGATGCAAAATATGTTCAAAAAATGCTACCCTAGTGGAAAATTGCGCATTCCCTATCGGGTTGGCCCTTTCACTCTTTCGGTTTGCCTAGACGCACGAAGACTACATGCTTCAGTCCGACATGATTTACCAACTATCTACAATTTTGACCATTGAGAGGAATGGTGCTATTGTTTGACGGTAACGAACTACATAAACTACATGGGTTTCTTTTGACCCATATTGACGTTCGTCTTTAAGTCAACATTTTGACTCGAACACTCCTGTAAAACATTTATAGAAGAGCTAGTTATTAAACCAGGAGAATGAATTCTTAAAAGGGAATTCGTGCGGTAAACCTTCTTACTTAACAAAACTAATTGGAAATCAATTATTACATCTTCCAAATAGATTCTCAGAAACAAAATTTAACTCTATAAAATACCATAATACCAAGTTCGCACACCCGACCACCGATTTTTTGCAGGGGACCATTTGGGCTGTGTCAAAGACATTGTTTTGTATTGTTTTGTTTTATATTTGCTACTCTAAACACTTATAACAACCACCCCTTCATCATCGTATATCTTTTCCAATTTCCTACAACATCTCAACCGTAAGATATCTAAATATTTTGGCTGTGTAGGAGTTACTAATTTCATATAAAGAAAATCACTAAACTCAGATTAGATACCATTCTATGGTTAGGCTATCATTTGTTACAATGAGATGCCACTGCAAATGGAGTTATTTCTAGTTATAGATGGATGAACAAACCATGTAGGATTCAAGAGTGAGCTCACATGTCAAACGTTTATTGTCATGCCAATTGCAAGTAGTTGCAACAAACATGAACTTCTCAAGTAATGTACAGTAAATGTAAAATTCCAAACTTATGAGACATTAGCTAGCAAGCGCCAACACAAGTCTCTACTTCCGATATCAAAGCTACATCTCATGGGGTGTCATTTATGATGGTTCAAAAGTGACTGCAACAAGTATATCACATCTTCCGAGCCTGGATGTTGACTTTACCGCAAATTTTGAGTACTTCTTAACATACCGACCAAAACACCCAGCCAGCCAATAACCAACCCTCTTACAAAATGGTGAATTCCACCTCGCCCACCACCCTGGACTTGGTTTTTAGCTGCGCTTTTTTGAGAGTCTAATTGTCATTTTATGTATAAATGGAGAAGGTAGGAAATTGCTGATTTCAACCATTATATGGACCATTGTTAACAATGAGATGCCACTGTAAATGGAATAATTGCGATTTGCCTGTGAATGAAACCATTTGGATGCAAAAGCATTGAAGGTTATGATCTCAAATGAATGTTCATGCTATAAATTGGAAACGAAAATAAACTGTGACTACCAAAATCTTGCTACCAGTGCTACTAGTATTAGGTGGCACTTAATACCCAAAATTCTCGTTGCCACATCACCCAATCTGTTTGGGATTTTACTAACTAATCACTTTTGCTCTAGTAGTACACTACATTCTACCTAACCCGTGGGAGCTCTAGTAGCAAAAGAATTTGGAATGTCTGAACGTGGGCAGAATGTATACGATAGATAGTACTGGGTCGTTTGGGGCGACTGTTTTGGTCTGCAGTCTTGTTATTTTGGTCTGCAGTCTTGATTTCCAATACGTACTGGAGTCTTAGTTCTCTATTAATGTTTTATGTTCATGTACTGGTATGATTTTGGGGTGGTATAGGTCTGCAGTCTAGCTTATTGAACTGCAGTCTTGGTTTGCTTTACTGGATGATTTTTTTTTTTTTTTTTTTTTTTTTTGTATGAATGTTGCCAATTTGAACCAGGTCTTGAATTTGTTTGACATTGCTACTCTTTCTTTAACTTTGTTGATATGAGAAGGAACATTTCTTACCAATCTTTCCGGACACGGTTGTGTATATTAGTGAATCAACATCCTACATATTACTGTTGCTACACGATTTTGGTCTACATTTCTTTCTTTGATTTAATTCGTCGTAGGCTCACTGTTATTCAAAAGAAAACTACTGCTGCTGGTGGCCTAGTGCTACCAATTTACTAAGCTAATAGGTATGGTTGCACGCAAGCCACAGCTTATTGTACATGACATAAAGAAATCAATACATCCAAAAATAGTGGAAAAATCAAATCAAATCCTAGCCGTTTATAATTTGATTTGTATTAAGGAAAGTGAGATTTCAAAAGAATTTGCCATGTGGCCGCCACCTAAGATTGGTAGCAAATGATAGTATAATTGTGGTAGCCACAAATTGGGATTGTTAGTAATATTAGACCTTCGACGCGGTTTCAAAATGTAATAAAAGAAAAAGCACAGAGGCAGCAAAGGAAATCTAATTTTCTGTGTTTTTTCTGTATTTGACTGAAAAATATTTTCTGAGTGAATTTAGGAAAGATCAATCTAGAGAAGGAGGAAGTAGCAGATGTAGCGTAGGAGGAGATACAATGGTTTTTGCGTTGTTTACTGTGAGTTAAATTACCAAAACATCCGCTAGACACCTGTTGATCATGCATGCAGTAGCATGGACACATGGACGAACACTTTTTCTTTAGACATCTTGATTGATGGAGTCAAGATGTATTAATCAGCAACTTAGAGCTTCTCCAATGGATTGTGTGTGAGGAAAAAAGTCTACATCCACGTAGGATCCATGTTCATTTTTGCTAAAATGATTCTCCAACCCGAACCTCTACAATTAATATTAGCATGACATGCCTTAATTTTGGGATGACATCCTCTAAGTGAACTTCTGGATGTAGAGGTTCATTTAGAGGATGTCTTCCCATCCACGCCAGCTTTTATTAACTAAAATAAATCTAATTTATTAAATATAATACAAAATATATTTTTTTTGTTAATAAAATCTAGAAATTAAATTAAAAATTATATTACAACAAGGGAAAGATACATTTGGGTTGGAGAATGATTCTTTTTTAATCCTTAGAGCATCTCCAACAGTTGTTGGATGATTTATTTTTTAATGACACGTAGGATATAAGACCCTCATTTAACAAAAAACAATCTCCAATAGTGGGATCCTATAAACCAGGGTGATGACATGGGCAAACAAAAAGTCGTACAGAAAGTCTTATTTAGACTTTCGTTAAGAGCTTCTCCAATGGTCATTGTAAGTGGTTCCTATGTGGCAATAGAATCTAGACATTCTATATCCCCTTTTCCGTTATTTTTTCCTAAAATTTGGGTAGAAAACAATTTGATTCCAACCCTCCCATGTCTTGACCTTTTCTTTACCTAGGTGTAATTTTATTTTCAATTTAGTTTTAGATTTTGTTTAGATTTTATCTAAGTCAAAAGTATATCCGGAGAAACTAAAACTCCCTCCAAAAAAAACCTCCCGCCAATGTTCTGGCGGTAAACTATTTTGATAACCGAATTCCCTCCAAAACTAGGTTTTAGGGTTTCCTGATTTGCATATAAAAGGCACAGAGTGACAGAGGTATGCACAAGCTTCACACAACTCTTTTCTCTGATATTGATTCCCTTCTTTTTATAGCAAAAGATCACTTTTGGTGAGATTCGTTTGTTTATAAAATAAAATCTTGTTGTTGATGTTTGATTACTTATCTGTTTTTGTTCATAAACCATGGTATATTTACTTGTCATCCAGTTTTGTCTAGGATGATCAGTAATCAACCTACATAGAACTTATAAGAAAGTTTTGTTTCATAGATCAAATAGTTTTCCTTTTGATGGGTTGTTTCATAGATCTAATAGTTTTCCTTTTGATCTAATACAGTATTCTGGTTTGCTAAACCTCTTGTTGTCTGTTACATCTAGATTCAAAACAAATGTTTTTATGGGTCGTATAAGTAAAATCAAGTTCCAGTATTTTAAGTTGTTTAAGTATTGATTATTTGTATACAAAGAAAACTTATAATCTGTGCATCAAAGAAAACTGATACTGTATTTGATATTTGCAGTTGTTGTTCAACCATGTCGGACACTATCCCATTCGCAAACCAGGAAAATGAAGAAGTTTCTGTTCGCGCAACCTCTCCTGATCCAAGTGTTGTTTTTGGCACTCCACAAACCCGTTATCACCCTCCAACACAACATGAACAACCAAACCAGATCTCCCAACAACAGTTTCCTCTCATGTACCCTCATTTTGGTATCAATCCATTCGGTGGATCTTTTCCATCCAATGCTGAACAACCCTATGACTTTGGGTATTCCTTCCAAAGTCACCTAAATACTCCTGTTTCTCCTCAACAATTTTTGAAATCTTACAAAAAAATCACAAAAGGGAAAGAAGGCTTCAAGTGTCCAATCTGCCAATGCCAATCCTCCTCCTCCTCCTCGAAATTGGACAACTGTTGAAGATATTGCATTAACGAATGCATATTTGTATGTATCTGTCGACTCGGTTGTAGGGAAGGATCAAACGAGCGAAAGAATGTGGAACAGGATTTGGGTTGCTTGGAGGGAAAACATGGGCACTTATGACGAGTCCCGGAAACCCAATAGCTTATCATGTCGTTGGGGCATTATCCAAGCTTCTGTAACAAAATTCCATGCTGCATATGAATCTCTCAAGAGAGCTCCACGAAGCGGAGCTTCGATTGAGGACGTTGTAAGTCTTTCATTCTATTTTGGTTTATCATCTGGTTTGCGTATACAATATTGTGGTACTGATTTTGTATTATTTTTTCTTCCACTTACACAGAAACGAGAAGCGGGAAGAGTATTCAAGGAGATAGGGGATGGATCAGCGTTCAAATTCGAGCACTGTTGGGAGATTCTAAAAGAAAGTGCTAAATGGTGCTCACTACAACTCACTAAAACTGGAAGTTCAAAGAAAGAAAAGAGGACTGGTGAAGGTCTCGTTGATACACTACCTGCATTTGCTAAAACATCACTGCCATCTTCACTATCGGATGCTGTTACGGATGTTGTTAAGGAGAACAGTGATGCTGAACAGGGACTTGCTCGACCACCAGGCAAAAACACTAGCATAGCTAAAATTCAGAAATTGCATGAACAAAAGAATATGGCAGCCATATTGACTGGTTTCCAGTCTACAATTGAAAAGCAACAGTTGTTTAATCAGCAAGAATTGGAGTTGAAGAAAGAAAAGGAGAAAAAAGATCACGAACTGATGGAAACATTAATGAAAAAGGAATTAGAGCTGAAGGAGAAAGCTCAACAGTTGAAGGAAGAAGCTCAAAGACAAAAAGATAAATTAGGGAAGCGAAAGGAATGTGAGCACATTATGACCACTGACCTCAGTGTTCTAACTCCTGCTGTACGGAAGGTTTATGAACGGATGCAAGCAAAAATAATGAAAGAATGGGAAGAGGAAGTCCTTTTGGAGATTTCTGACGCTGCTGATGCCGATTACATAAAGATTTAATGTGCGCAGGCATTTATTGGGTTACTGATATTTTCTCATAGTACATTAGTTGAAGGCTTTAGTTGTTTTGGTGATATCATTTTATCGGTCATTTGCTGTAGGCTTTAGTTTGCTTGGTTAAGTTTTTTAGATTGTCCATTTGCTGTAGGCTTTAGTTTCCTTAGTGATTATTCTTTATAGTGGCTATGATGTCAGTAACCTTTGTTTTCAGTTCATCATTAATAAAAATTAGTTTGATACTTGCTGGTGTTCATGTCTTTTTAAGTTTGATTAATTTTACCTTGTTCACTTATTAAAAATTGTCTGCGCAGAGATTAAACATTCTACTGATGTTCATTTTACCTCCCCTCAATTTCTTAATCATAGCGATAGTGAAAAGAAAATGCAGGCATATTGCTTTACATGGGAAATGGGTCCGTTGACGACAACAACAAGGAAAGGAACCATCATCAGATGTGCTTATCCTTTCGCGTGTAGCTGAGTCAAGCTGCAGCTACTCGCAAGTGTCAAATATACACTTAAGCAGCCTAATATACACTTGAAAGTACATGACCTGCCTTGTCAGTGATGGAGGCTTAGCTATCTTGGATGCTGAAATATAAGACTGTAAATGCAGCTTGCTTGTGCTTACTTGAAAATACATCAGTATGTAAAATTTCACAACTCACAACTCATCCAGCATAACAATCATATAAGCTGGAGGGTTAGTTTTCTGCAACATCTATATATCTGATATGGACAAGTAAGATATTAAGACGAACTGCTGTCGACAAAAATATAAACATGGACCAAACAATTTAAACCAATGTACCGAATATTCATAAATAAAAGCAAAGAAACCATAGAACTAACACTGAATATGGTCTGTCAGCAGTAACACCAACCTGGGCAGTTTAACTAACAACTTATTCCAAACAAATAAAATACTAGAAACTCATATGATGCAAATAAATGAAATGTTATCCTGGAACTAGTTTTCTGAATCTCCAAATTCATCCCATAAGTGGTTAATGAGATCAATCTTGAGCTCATTGTGCACATCCTTGTCTCGAACCCGTTTAATTCGGTTAATCATGTTACTGACTAAAAATGCATAATCATGCTGTTGAACAACAGGTTCAACGTTCTCGTCGGGAAGTGGCCTCCAACTTTCAGGGTCGACTCCTTGTTGATGCTCTTGCTCAATGATCATATTGTGCAGAATAATACAAGTCTTCATGATCTTTCCAATATCTTTTACATTCCACATTCGAGCTGGCCCCTTGACAATATGCCACCTTGCTTGTAGTACTCCAAATGCTCGTTCGACATCTTTCCGCACAGCTTCTTGGCGTTTGGCAAAAAACTTCTCTTTAGCCGTAATTGGACTGGAGATAGTTTGGATCAAAGTTGCAAACTGAGGATAAATTTCGCCAAATAGATAGTATCCTATATCGTACTGATGACCATCAACAACAAAGTTACATGGTGGAGCAACACCATTAACTATGTCATCAAATAATGGAGATCTGTCCAAAACATACACATCATTATTTGAACCATCCATGCCCAAGAATGCATGACATATCCAAAGGCTTTTGGATGCCACTGCTTCTAAAATTAGAGTTGGAACCTTCTTGAAACCATTTGTATGTGTCCCATGCCATGCTACAGGGCAGTTCCTCCAAGGCCAATGCATACAGTCAAGGCTGCCGAGCATTCCGGGAAAACCACGCTCCTCTCCTTCTTTGAGCAATACCTTGATGTCAGATTCATTCGGTTTTCTTAGATACTGTTCCTCGAAAGCACCAATTACAGCACTACAAAAGCGTTTTAAGCATTCGATTGCCGTGCTCTCACCAATTTGAATATATTCATCAATGGAGTCAGCTGGACAACCATACGCAAGCATCTTCACTGCTGCCATCATTTTTTGCAAAGGACTCAAGCTATCTTTCTTAGCGGCATCCACTTTTTGAGTGAAATAGTCATCATAATTCTGAACTCCATGTAATACACGCTGAAACAAATCGATATCCATACGATAACGGAGACGAAAGTAACTTGCTGGATATTTCGACTGTTCCCCACTGAAATAGTCCCTAATAATAAGATTATGGCGAAGTTTCCTATCACGTTCGATATATCTTCTGCCCACAACTGATCCACCATGAGGCCCCTTAGTGCCCATCATCATAGTTGCAACCATGCTTGGAACAAACAAGGTGGTAGTTTCTGCCAATCTCTTTGTCATAGCACTGTTTGAGTTGTCATCACGCCGCATTTTCTTTCGAAAGCTTTGTACGAGAGATAATGAATCGTCGCTATCTGATTCACTATCAGAATACGAGCTATCACTATCGTACCAAAGTTCTGATGATGCCATCACGAAAATTCAACCTACAAAAATTACATATGCATAAATCGAGTTGCGGAATTAATCATGAACAAGTATTTTGCATAAGCAGTTTCATGCTGCGTCATGCAAATCAAGTTATACGGCCTATGTACTCAGTATAAAGTCTAGCTCTATATATATCAAACAAGTCATACTTCCATTATCTCAACCTACATCACTTCTGTTCTATAGAAACCAATACTTACGTAGTTGATTCCGCAAAGTATAGCATTCATTTTATGTAATCTAAGTACAAGGAACATATAAATCTGTTCATGATGACCCATCCTTCAAACATTTCATTCCCATGTGATAAACCCTGATACTAAATCAACATATATACTCACATGACCGCCATTTTTTTCAAAGAAAAATAATTACTGCAACATGCTATCACAATAACTAGAAATCATCGAACAAGAAAAGAAAATATGTACCTGATTAAGTGATATACCGATCTAGATTCAAAGCAGTATAGTGTGATTTTAATGGCTATCGCTGCAAAAGTAGGGGAACAAAAGTTATCGTTTACGGAGAAAGAGAAAGAAAAGAATTGTGGTTAATATCAGATTCAGTAAAATTATTTTTTCGGAATTAAAAATCATGTTTAATATATAAAATATATTTTTAATTTGGGAAAATCTGACGTGGATGGGAAGACATCCTCTATCTCAACCTCTAGATGTAGAGGTTGAGATAGAGGATGTCTTCCTAAAACCATGGGATTTTGACTTGATGTTGGTTATAGAAGGTTGGGTTGGAGAATGATTTTAAGAAAAATGTAAGTGGATCCTACGTGGATTTGGACTTTTTTCACCACAAACATTCCATTGGAGAGGCTCTAAGACCTCCATGTCATCAATTTAACTAATTTTTGTATTTAATTTATTGTTCAAAAATAATATAAACCAATTGAAAAAAAAGGGAATCAATTTATTTTGTTAATTAGTTATATCTATGTAACAATTTTAAGTCTAAAACCTTTTACTATTGGAGATGGTTTTGGGGTTTAAAAGTCTTGTCTATACAATATGTATAAACCCTAGTAAATGAAGGTCTAAATAAGACCTCCACATAGGATTTTTAGCACCTGCTGTTGGCGATGCTCTTATATTTAAGAAAACTAGTTATAGAGGATGTCTTCCCATAGTGCCACATAGGAAATTTACACAACCACCATTGGAGAAGCTCTTAGGCAACTCACCCAGATTCAACGCTAATTATGAGAATATTCCGTCAAGATTTCCCAGTGGCACGAAAAATAAGGGAATTCCCAGCTACTCTTTCTACGGATGCCAAATCCAGACCCAAAAGCGAAGCCCAACCAATTATGCTGTAGACTGTCACTCACAATCCACCGACGTGTTCGGCCATATAAAATGCCGACTTTATATTTTGACGTTTTTCAAGCAAAAACAAGAATCAGTGTACATACTCTAATTTTATAAGGGTGTTCCTCTTTGTACCCCTAAAAACACTAGCGATACCCCCAAATAGCAGTTATGGAAGGTTTATCTATGTACCCACGACACTTATCTTCCTACCCCATCAAACTGACAAAGTCATATACCCCTGAAATCATGAAAAACTCAAATGAAAATCTAGCGAAAATATTTTGTTACCCTGTTATTTTCCCCTATCTTGCGGATCTTCTAAGGCTAAGTCTAATGGTCATTCAAATTCTACGAAAAGCGTCGCCTAAACCCCGAATTCAACTTCTCTTTCCAGATTTTCGTAGAAGTGGAAGTTGAATTCTACTTTGGCGCTCAATGATGTAGCGCCCAAACAGTGAACTCGCGCTCAATGATATAGCGCCCAAACGAATATTCTCACTAGATCTGATGGCATATGTTCCAGATCTGATGGCTGAGATTATCTGGCGCTTTATCATGTAGCGCCCCAACGCTATATTATTCAGCGCCGAAGTAGAATTTAGCTGATGTGTCTAGCACTTCCCATTAGACTTGGTTTACTACTTTGGTGATGTGTCATTCAACTTTTTCGTGGATGTAGAAGTGCCATTAGACTAAGCCTAAGAAACCATGGAGACACAAGCGAAACCCCAACAATTGACGTCTGCAAAGGTCTGATGGGAGACAATGCAAAAATTATCATTTATGATAAACAGGTTACTGAAGTTGGGATTTCTTATAAAGATACCACAGTTGAGAATTGTACTAGTTGTAAAATTGGTCAAAACAAAGATACCAAAGTTGGGATTCCTTACAAGTTACAAAGAACTTTCCTTCAGATAATCATGAAGATTTGGACTTGGCAAAAGCACTGTCCCCAAATCATGGCCTGTCCATATTGAAGGAAACCAACAGGCAGCATCGTGGTACTCAAATCCAAGAGTTACAAGCAAAGCAAGGCATTATCCAACTCAGAGAAAGCCTCTACAATAATCAAACTACTGCCAAAGAAATGAGAAAGTATTTTTAAAATCTGGCAGCAGTTATTTAAACCCTCCTTCCATGATTCTAACGACTCAATAATTTAATTTTCTAGAGTTTATCAGTGTTCTTCCATGACGTTTTTCTTTGGGAAGAAAGGATATTTTTAGATATATCCTATATTTTTGGAAAAAAGTATTTTCAAAGGATTCTCACGGTACGCATATATAGGGAAATCTTAGTTGTACTGTAACAATCTTAGAAGGGGTACGAGTATAACAAACAGTTACAAATTCGAAAATTTTATATTTTTTATGTTAACCGAATGGTAACAGACGTAACTACCATTTAGGGGTACTGCTAGTGTTTTTAGGGGGTAAAGAGGAACGCCCTTTTATAATGTCGATTGTAATTTGATATTAAACAAGAATCAGTGTACATACTCTAAATAATGTCGATTGCAATCTGATGGTAAACTGACCCGATGAAGTATAAATGATCAGCGGATGGCTCCGATTGACCTCCGTTAAATTAGCCAGCATGAAAGCCTAGGACCCGCATAAGATTTAACTGATATTGGGGTTAGAATTCAAAAAAGTGTGAAATACGGTGAGTCTTTTTTTGGTCCAGAAAAGTACCAAAGTAACCCTAACAACATGCAGAAAGACCATTACTCAAGAAAACAAAAAAGGAAAGGGCAATTTTCAAAATGGCCAAAAAAATATTGCTAACTTCTAAAGTGACCACGTTTTTTTTAACTTTTTCAATGGCCGATATTGACCGTTTTTTAAAAAAAAAGGGGTAACAAAAGTTAAATGCATATGTGGCACTTAACTGATTTAAAAAAAAGTCATTTTAACCCTTGGAGGTTAGATCCGTGAGTTAAGCCAATGAATCACTCCGATCCAACAGACTCAACTGAGTTAATTCAACTGACTCAACAATGCTTCACATGAAGCTAACTGAACTGAAAATATCAATTGATTCTCAACTAAAAAAAAAATTGAAATCATAACCAAATCCATTCATAAACTATCCAATTCATAACAAACCCAATCCATTGTTGGAGAGATTGGCCATTTAAAACTTCTCATTGGCTTTGCAATTTCCATTTGAACCATAACACTCCAATGAACTTCATACAGTAGCAACAAAAAGGGCAACATAGGTGTTGTTCTGGAGAAATAAGCATGGCTGTTCAGCATGGTAGAAACTGGAAGAAACCACTGACTACTATCATCACCAGCACCAGCTGCTATAGATTCTTGCAGACTCACCCAATGAAACAGGAAAAACCCAAATGGGTCAAAATATGGTACTGCAATCCCAAGAGGCATACTAAGCTTCAACTGCAACAGAAACTGTGCTTCAACACTAATGAGAAAAATTTCAGGTAACCACACCATAGAGTAATCAACACACACAACTGGACATCCACTCCAATCTCTATGGTTAAGAAGTATCTTATGAATAGATTTCCCATAGAATGTAGTTATGAAAAATAGACGCAAACCGGGGAACCACCATTTTGTGAAAGCTGTAGTGTGAAATAGCACAACCAACCTCCAACAATGTCTGATTTTCACCCACCAACTGACCACCACCATCATCATTTCCAGCTTCACTACCCTTCCACACAAACACAATCCTCTTCCCAATATCACTTACTCCACCAATTATGCTCAAACAACCATAACAAGAGATCTCACAGAACAATCTGTGGCTAATAACATACATACTCACACAACATAGAGTATCAAAAAAAAAAATTGCCACAACTTTCAAGTATAAAATTGGATTGTGAATTAGCATTTTAACCAATAACTCCTTCTCAGAAAAATTTCCGTATCAACAACACATAAATGAATGAAAGAATTTGTAGACTGAGATTCATATTGGTACCCAAAACCACGAATCACCGTAAGATGCAATTGATCATAGAAATTTAGTGGAAGAAATTCACATTTACCTCTATCGAATAGAGAGCGCTTAACATCAAGATGAAAAAAAAACAGTCTTCGCCCATTTTCACTTGATTTGTCTGTTTATCATCTTCGATTTGTAAACTCGCAGCATCGATTGAATCATCGTTTTCTTCCTCGACAGTAGCGGAAACTGATTTAACCGTAGTTGAAGAAATTGATTTAAATTTAGAACTCAAAAATTTTGTTGAATCCTCTTTTTCGTCATCAACACCAACTGAGATCGAATTTGTTTCTTTTGATTCGATCAGCTTCATGAAAATTTGTAGAAGATAAAGAAATCGAATCAGAAACTAGGCCACCGACTTGATTTGATTTTGTCGAACATCAATTTGTTTCTCTCTTCTCTCACAAAACCCTAACCCTAGAGAAGCAGCAGTAGCAGAGAAAAAATGAAAGAAAGAAGGAGAACGAAGAAAAAAAGAAGAAAATTCGTGAACCATTTTGTGTTTTAGGTTGTAATGTGCACGTGACAACTAACACATGTGTGATGATGCATCCATCACCGTCTATTCAACGAACGGTAGATTTGAGGTAAGGATAGGGAAGTAATTTTGAGGGGGAATCTTGACTAAAATCAACGGGTTTGACTTTTAAGGTGGGCCTTAACGGAAAAGCTAACAGATTGGCCATTTTTGAAAAGTTGAAAAAAACGTGGCCGACATAAAAATTAGACATATTTTTTTTCGCATTTTAGAAATTTGCCCAAAAGGAAAAGCCTCTCATTTCATTTTTCCTATTCTTCCAATAGAGACAATGAATAAATAGACCTCCACCAAGAACCGCCGCATCACCACCACCAGCATTAAGAACATCAGCAAATATTGAACCTACATTAGTTTTTGCTGCTTTAGTAAATGTAATTTCTAGAGAAAACCATCGATTTTCTCCAGAACTTTTAGAGATAAAAATTGTCTTTCCCCAAATGTGATCAGAAGGATTTAACAATGTCATTCCCACTTATTGTGTCAGAAAAAAATGTATGTTCTTGTGTTATTTTTGCGTAGTTTACACCAACATCTTAATCAAATAGATGAATCCAAAAAAAAAAAAAACTAACATGAATTCAGAAAATTTTGACACACCTCCAACAAGAGAAGATAAATAAATAGATTGCAAGAAAATTATTGGAATCAAACGTATGCATTTTGATAGCATGTTGAATGAAGTTTTGTTGGTTCATACAGTCTGTGTGCTAATTCATGCCAAAGGTATTTTTTTGGTACAGTGGTAAAG
>JAJJMA010147961.1:610-13013 GCA_023529015.1 Papaver nudicaule
GTTATTGTATGAAATTTTACCACAAAGTTGTATACATTAAAACGGAGTTTTTGTATAAATTTTACCCAAGAACTCCTCATGATCTTCCTGCAGCAACTGTTTTGGTTTCGTATGCAAGTTCTGTCCACTTATTTCGGTGTACTGTAATGTTTGCGCCATATCTCTTGATCCACGGACTGGATCGCCACGAAAATTTTACACGCATCAGTATACACCTGTAGGAAAATGTTGTCTAAAAATCACCTTCAGATCTTTTACCAATCTTCCGCGCTTCTCGTTTTCGTGAGGGTCGTTGTTCATCGAACTTGGTATGTAGTCGCAAGCACGCCTTTACTTGTCTCCAGGGTAGGTTTGCTCCATGGAGGTTCAAAATAAAGTTAATTCTCTACAAGATGGTTTATAGTCTTTGTTTGATAACTAGCGTTGAGGTTGTAGGTAATGGCGTTGATCCAGAGGGTTAATGAAGGTTGGGAGAGCATTCTGTGGAGTCACAGAGGCATACGGTATCGGGAACATCCTGTGGGGCTAAGGTTAGGTGAACTTTTTGTTGTAAGAGATATCTTCTGGGTAGGGTAGTTTTGTAGCACTGTGGGATTTTATTGTAAAGGTGTTTCATGGTTCCGCGAATGCGGAGTCACGGAGATAGTTATGGTGGAAGGTGTGAGGCTATGGGAATATTTCGTGGTGGAAGGTATTCTAGAATTTGAAACTTGTGAAGGTCTAGTGAGACAAATACCTTTAATCCCCGTATCAATATTCTTGCTTGCACATCGCTTGCTCCAGAACTTTTAACTCTGATTCCGTAGAGATGATTGTCTCTTCTAGCATGTTGTGGTAGAACCTTAAGTGAACACGTAGGAAGTGTTTCCTATTCTCCATCTATTGGCACACCTTTTGAAGTCCTTGCACTTGGAGTACTCCACTCTGTCATCTTCTTGGATTTGGGTTGCCACCGAAGGATGTCGGAGACTCGTTGCTAGTGATAGCGGAGAGGAGCGCCACCACCATGATACTTCTTGCTTGAAAGACGAAGACTTGGTGGTGTTGTTACCAGGAGGATCCTACGAATATATGAATCATGGTGGCTTTGAGGCTTCTGTAAAGGCGTCGGTAGTGATGTCGGTGTTGATTAGAGTTCTTCTCTTGGGTCTCCCTTCCTTCGAGAGATTTGTAGCGGGTAGTCCCATGCTGTATGGATATCTCTGGTCGAGTAGGCTCCTCCATGATGATGAAGCGCTTTGGTAGAGACAAGGGAGCATCTGTTGTACTTCGTGTTTCCCTTTGATAAAATTTCGCCACTAATTGGGTCGTGGCAGCCGGTATTGCTATCGGTACTTGGTGGAGTGAAGAGCGGCGGTGGCTAGGAGTCCCCAACCATGTTTTCTGATATTTTATCAGCGTCTCTCGTTGGGTTCGCCTTTCCTCGTGCAGACACATGTGTATTGGCCTTTCGAAGATGAGTAGGCAGAGCGTTCTCTCTAGTTGTTGAGAATCATCGGGTCGGGGTAATCCGGTTGTTCCATCCTTATTCAGACGTCTAATAGCTCCAGTACTTCGTCTAAGATGATGAGTCTGGGAATCCTGTATAGGCTTCAGTCCTCGTACTCCTCGCGGTTGTTGTTGCAGATCTGCATCTTGTGTTTGAGTCACATTCTTGTTCGGGACCCTTTGAGTTGTATTGTGTCAATACCCTGTTATCTGGTTTGCTAACGGGTCTCATGTTATCACGAGCTTCTTCAATCCTTACTGCTTGGATCTTTCTCTAGCAAGACAGGGACGATTGTGGTTGATCACCCCACGACTTCGACAGTTTGAAGTCTGAACTTCCTCCAGTGAGGAGCATCCCATGAGAGAGGGGTCTTTTGGATAGGGAGGTTGGTGTGGACGAGATAGAGATGCGCCTCCTCCTCTTGGTTCTCCAGGGGGTTTCTCTCGATCGAGTAGCAGAGTTGGATTGTTAGACATGCTTGTGTTCAGGTTTGTCTTGAGGGTCCAAACCCTGGAGTTCCTGGCTGGCTGCAGTGGTAACTCTGGAAGTCCCCATGTCTCGTCGCCATTCTCTTAGTGATGATGGAGTTGTCCATCCCTTCAGTGTTTGTTGGTAAGTCCTTTGTTGCCATGGGTACTACAAGCTTGATTTATCCCTTTCTAATAGATGCAGCGCCGTGACTTGTGGCGCCATCACTCGTGGTGTCGTAGCTTGTGGCGTCGTGATTCGTGGCGCCGTGACTTGTGTTGTGATCCGCTTCGACCCATACTGTCACCTGAAGTTTCTAAAGCGAGCTTGAAGTCGTATGCTTTGGGTGTGTCACCTCTGTAGCTGTACTCTTCCTCTTATTCCCTTCGGTGATGGTACTCATGGAAGGTAAGTTGTTGTTGTACTGCTCGTTGATGAGGTTGATGTCTCCGTTGGTATTACAAGCCTCTTCGCTTCTTAGGGGTTTGGCCCTCTCCGGTAGCGCTGGTGCAGGCGAGGCAAGTCTTTTGCAGTTTCATGGAGGGCTCAGTAGACAAGGATCATTTCGCAGAGCTCCAATGTCGGGCAAGGTTGTCATACTAAGTGCAGGCTCTGCCAGCGGGAGCTCTGGGAATTTTCTGAGTCTCAGTACTCGGTGGTGTTGATGCTCTCCTCTTGGGGAGAGGGTCCCTCTACACCCTGTGTGGGAACGATTGTCGGTGCTGGTGAACAGGTAGTGTCGTCTCCTCCTCTGGGCTTTGGGGTGGTCTATTCAAATTGTCTTTTAGCGATATATCCGAGTTGTGGCTCTCTTCGTGTTGAGGTTCTGCTTGAGTTGAGATCATCTCGTCATCCTAGACGTGGATCGCAATGGTGTTCGTACTAGCAGCAGTTCTGGGAGTTCCTTTGGCTTGTGGATCTCATGAGGGTTTCGCGGTTAGAGTTTCGAGTGGAGCCAAGACTTCAACTTGGGTCTTGATCCGTGTTTCCGGAAGATCGTCTCGACACTTGACTAGTTCCTCCAAGGTTGGCGTCCTTGGCACTTCCCCTTCCTTTAGGGTGGTAGCATTGATCCTGATCGAAGAGGAGAGGTTACTACGAGGCGTGCTAACTGGATCTGGATATGCAGGAGTTGTCGGGACAGCAGGAGTCGCTGGAACAACAAGGTTCACCGAGGAAACGCCGGGAGAGTTGGACTAGGCGTTACAATGGGCGAGACAGGGGTTGCTGAGACAGTAGGTGTTACTGGGGAAGCATCGTGGGTGGTCTGGATGCTGGGCACGACGTTGAGTGTGGGTGGATTGGAACGTGTTGCGCTGGAAGTTGGAGCGGCTTCAGTTGTGGAGTTGAGATTTTTGTAGTCTAACCCAGTCCCTAGTTCAACCATTTTTTGAGAAAGGCTTCTGAAACCGAGAGATTGATCTCCCACTGTGGTCGCAAACTATTTTTACCTGGAAAAACAATACACCGTCTCTGGGTACTTTCGTAGTTCTCGAGATCAAAGTCGAACAAGACGAGCCTAAACCAAGTCAATGGATGTTCCCATCTTGCTTCGCTCACAGAGAGGATGAGGTTGGTCTAGGTAGGGAAACAGTGAAAGAAACTTGAGATCAGGTTGAGGATGTGTTTCTGGGTGTGAGAGTTCAAGATCTCTGTCGTAAGGGTGACTGGAGATCTCCAAGGCTAGAAGCGTATCGAGTTACTCAGGTGTTTTTGCTCTGAGGTTCTGGAAAAGATGTTCTGCCTTGGAAGATTGAGGGAGCCTCTATTTATAGTATTGAACTCACCCTGATCTCTCGATAGAGAATGTGGGAGTCGTGCAAGAGTGGAGGAGTGGAAAACATGAGTTGGTTTCTATAACTGCCTGAGTTGTATAGAACATGTCCACTCGCGCCATCTTCGTATAACTTCCCATCATCTCCATCAGTTTCTTCCTAACTGTCGTAGACCGCCAGACCAATACCCCTAAAGTTATCCCCCCGTGTGATGTTTTGATATCTCGAGTGGTATGCAGATGTTGCATGGTTGTGTTGAGCTTGAGTAGGCTTGTGTAGCTATGACTCTGTGGCCAACGTGAGTGTGGCGCCTTTAGGGACACGCATAGTGGGTGTGTAGGAGTGGCCTTGGCCGTTGGCCAAGGCCAGAAGTTGTGGTGCAATGGTTTCATGGCGCCACGGGCTAAGGAGGCCACGGCCTTGGCCTTTGGCCAAGGCCAGAAGTTGTGGCGCCATGGTTTCGTGGCGCCATGGGCCAAGGAGGCCAAGGCCAACTTGATTGCGGCGTACTTGCGCACTTGTGTTATGGTGCATGCGTACCTATGCATGCACTGGCGCTATGGCTTATGCATGCGTTTGGGCTACAGTGTGCTTGAAGTCATGGCGTGCTTATCCATGGTATATTAGACCATCTTGAGCTTAGGGTGTGGTCTGTTTAAGCCTGTTTAGGTTGTTGTATGCTTCTCAGAGAGCTCTGGACAGGGCTAGAGCTTCGATATTCCTGAGATTTTCATTAATACTCGGATGTTGAGTCGTATTTTTAAGAGGAAATCCATGAGGATGCGTCTCTGTTAACTCTTCACCATGTATCATTGAGCGATCTGGTTCTGATGTCGAGGAATTCGAGGTGATGTCGACATGAAGCAGATTAATGGGTTTAAGGTGCTGATGAGATTATCAGTACTGCACTATGATATTATCCTCTCCACCGGGAGTTATAAGAGAGAACTCATAGAGAGTTATTCAGCTCGTAGAATGGGTTGCATTCTGAGCTATAGAGATGTGCATGAATAGGCAATTGCCTTTAGGTAAGGCGTGGTTAAAGAGTGGTTTTACAATCTTGTCCCTCTCTCATTTTTCACCATCTACAGGCACCAAATGTGTTATGATGTTCACAACAAATTTATCCGTCAACAGGTACCAAAGGAGGTTCAAAGGCGTCGACAACTTGTTCGTGATAGAGTTTTACATGATGCAATAATGATACATGATTACTTTACGGTTGGGGGCACTTATACAGAAAGACAATTCAAACAACGTCTTGGCTTGCCTAAAGCTTTGTTTAAGAAAATACTAGATATAATTACCGACGAGGATGAAGAATGGAAACAACGCCCGAATGCAACGGGCTTGTTGGGTCATTCACCCACTATGAAGATGGTTGCCGTGATGAAAGCTTTGTGCAAAAGTACCATCGCGGATAGTCTAGATGATTATACACGAATGGGAGCGACCACAATTATAAGTACATCAAACACTTTTGTGAATTGATTTTTTGCACTTATGGAGAAAGATACTTGCGTGAACCCACATAAGAAGATGTGAAGAGACTACTAGAAGAGAACACTGAAAGATGATTTCAGGGAATGCTTGGTAGTGTGGATTGTATGCAATGGCCATGGAAGAATTGTCCGGTGGCTTGGCAAGGAACATATGGTGGTAAAGAAAAAGAGAGTTCATTGGTGTTAGAGGCGGTGGTATCCTATGATTTATGGTTATAGAGGATTTCCAAGTTTACTTGAGGTATTTGGTTTTGATACACTCGCCTTACACTTGCTAAATTTGATGTTTTTTCATAAAATCTTTAACAACACCCAAGCATTTTATCTTTTATTTTACATTTCCAAACTCAAATGCAAAGATTTTGTTAATAAGTTTATGAAAAAACATCAATTTTAGCAAGTGTAAGGCGAGTGTATCAAAACCAAATACCTCAAGTAAACTTGGACGGAGGGAGTATAATTTATCGATGTTCTCTAAGGGTTCCAGTTTTAAACTATTCTAAGCGGTTTAGATCTGTTTGTAGCAGTCTCGGTGGCCTCTACAAGTTATAGAGGCTACCAGCGTTTGAAATTTCGTTCAATAACTCATTTTACTATCATAAGAGGTTTTAAACTAGTAGTATTTGTCTTGGAGGCATATATATTTTCTGTTAAAGGCCGACAATGTTTGCATACTCGTAAGCGTTACATTCATAAGAGGTCCTCAACCCTGCAAGTGGACTTATTGGTCTCAATAAGTTATTCCGTATTTTATACCTATGAGATTTCGGTGGTATATTCGGTGAAACAAAATGAGCTAGCTGTTACATATACTTCTTGTGTATAATTTATCAATGTGCTCTAAGGGTTCCAGTTTTAAACTATTCTAAGCGGTTTAGATCTGTTTGTAGCAGTCTCGGTGGCTTCTAAAGGTTATAGAGGCTACCAGCGTTTGAAATTTCGTTCAATAACTCATTTTAAAGTTGATGCTTCTCATGTTGGTAAGAAATTGGAGAGATGCCTTAGTGACTTTCAGTTCGGGGTGGGGGTACCTTGTGGGGGTGAGTCCATTCTTCATGAGGTTAACAGCCTTCTTGAGGCGAAGAGTGATTCGACATCTATGTCAATGCTCCTGGTGGATTTCTCTAATGCCTTCAATCTTGTATGCAGGTCTGCAATGATTAGAGAGGTAAGGAAACATTGTCCTTCCATTTCTAAGTGGGTAGAGTTATGTTATGCAGCTCCTGCTAGATTGTATTATATGGACAAGATTCTTTCGTCGGCTCATGGAGTACAGCAGGGAGACCCTCTGGGTCCCATGTTCTTTGCTTTAACTTTACACCCCTTGATACATAGAATTACAGATGCGTGCTCATTGGACTTGCAAGCATGGTATTTAGATAACGGGGCCTTAGTTGGGAACACTTTGATGGTGGCCAAGGCCATGGACATTATTCAACAAGAAGGTGTTTCTTTGGGGTTGCATCTCAATGTATCGAAGACTGAACTCTTTTGGCCTACAGTAGATAGCAGAGGTTTGATTAATTGCGTTTTCCCGTCTAACATTTGCAGGCCTTCAGAGGGTGTCAAGTTATTGGGAGGATCTGTTAGCTTAAGCCCTCAGTTTTGTAAGAATATGGTGGTTAACAGAGTTCATAAGACCACGACCTTAATTAATGCCATACAGAAGCTCAAAGATCCTCAAGGTGAGATTTTATTGTTGAGGAACTGTTCAAGTGTCTCCAGGCTATATTTTGTTATGCGTACTACTAAGCCTGAATATCTGGAGGAGGCAAAAGTGGTTTTTGATAATCATCTCAAGCAGTTTCTTAGACATCTTGTTACTGGAGATGGGCCGAGCTTTGGTCTCCTGCAACAAAGGATTGCTACACTTCCCATCAAGTATGGTGGATTAGGGGTGTACAACATGGAGGATACCATGCAATACTGCTATTTGGCATCTTGTTTCAGACCAAAGCACAACAAGAAAATATTTTGAGACAATCTGGAGTGTCTGGTTTGAGTCCCAGTTTTGAGCATGCACTTACCCTACACAGACAAGTGTGGTATTGAGATTTCTTCATTATGTATTGATGATATTGCCCTCATTCTATGAGCTCTTTGCCAATCAAATACTTCTATGCAGTGAAGAAAGATTTACCTAGTCGGTTTGTTATGACCGAGCGTGATTAAGCCTTGTGGCAAAGTAACAGGATCAAGCATGCACAAGATTACTTGTTGCTATAGATTGCGGGGCTTAATCAGAAACTTGGGCCTTGACATTTTAGAGTTGTCTTGCGCTATAAGCTTGGTATCCCTCTTTTCGAAGAAGGGAACTCACGCTCCAGTTGTGGTAGGGATATGTATATTTTGGGGGATCATGCTCTGCATTGCTCGAGTGGGATTGGTATAAAGTATAGACACGACTTGGTCCATGATACCTTTGCTGATATTTTTTATCGTGCGGGTGTCCCAGCCAGGAAAGAGGTTGATTTGGGGTTTCTCTCAGAAACCGGCTTGGCTCTGAGACCTGCAGATATCTTAGTGTATAATTGGGATAATGGGCATGATGTGTGTATGGATATCACAGGTGTTTCTCCTTTCACAGGCGGTGCACTAGTACAAAAATGGCCTTAGGTGACAGTTTAAAACTGTCACCAAAATAAATATATGACAGTTTTTAGAAAACTTATGGCCTGTCACATAAGCCCCTGTCACGAAAGATCTTATAAAAACTGTCACCGAATCATGACTATAAGATAACAGTTTCTTCATAAAACTGTCATCGTTAAAAACTTACGATAACATTTTTTAAAGGAAACTGTCATTGCATATTAATTTTTGATTCTAAGGTGACGGTTTTTTTTCTCAAAACTGTCATAGGTGAGTTATTAAGCAACACTTTTTAAACAAAACTGTCATCAAAAACCCATATTAGGTGACAGATTTTAAGATAAACTGTCATCGTACACCCTATAAAATGACATTTGCTATCACTGGGTTTTGTTGGTGATAAGCTCATATTGCCTTACGGAGCAAATCAATACCAAAATAACAATCACTATTGAGCAAACATTCAATTGACATTGAACTCCGTAAACTTATTTATTTAATATGTAAAGTAGTACATAACTAGAATTTTCAAACTGCACAAGTTAAATACAAGTCGATATATCTCATGATTCAATAGACTTCACATAAAAGTAAGTATTAAAACTGACTTCAAAAATATTAAAGATACTGTAAACCAAGTCCATTTTTTGCTTAGTTGATCAAGCTGACCTTCTCTTTGAGCTTTTTGTGATCCTTTACTAAGTTTCTTAAGCTTCTTTTCTTCAGTAGATGTAGCAACTTTAGCTCATCTAATCTATATAGCTCTTCCCGTTTCAGGTGTGACGCGGCTCTCAAATTGTTTCTCTATATATACATGTTTATTTAAACATCTCACCTGTTCGAAACATACACTAGTTATTACACTGAACCCAATTAAACACATCAAGACATTGTAACAAACCTTATTGGAACAACTAGAAGATATTTATATATATATATATATATATGAGCTCAGATGGGGCAGCAATTACCAGTATAATGGAAGCTGCAGTAAGAACAATACCAACATTCTTATTCCTCGGTAGTTCAATACATTATTGTGCTGTTTCATATGTTTCCACCACAATATAGTCGAGCCTGGCACAAGCTGTTCACATAGTAGCATCTTGTTTTGCTGCAAAACCCACAAACAATTTAAGGAAACAACTTACCACAGAAAGAAAACAATGTATAAACTTATAAAGAAATTTAAAAGGGAATACAAATTTATGAACTTAAGCACCATACTAGTATCATTCTTCTGGAAGTTCCTGTTTCCCAGCAGTCATTCTCACAACTCCTTTCATATTTCTTTTCTTCAATCTTGGATGAATTCTGAAATTCAAAAGAAGATGATTAAACCTATTCAAAAGGGATCTAGGTAAAAAAAAAAATTATAATAGATTTTATACAAACAGTTCAATGTTGCCAGAAAAACAAATAAATTAAAATTCGACTTGAATGAGGAATCAATTAGTTCTTGTATAAGATTCGACAGCTGGTATATCCATAACCAAGAACGATTGAAAAACCAAGAATGACAAAGTACCTCATAGCAGAGGACAAACCACGTTATGCATCAATAAAAACTTACCCCAGTCTCGCTGATAGCCTTATGCACAAGTTCCTTCAGTAAACTATGAACCAGTAATCAAAACAGAACATAAGTTACAAGCAGAAATTCAATAGTTCAGTAGGGAACATAGGAAATGTGTTGATGTAAACTGTACCGCATCAACTGCTGCCTCTGCAGGAGCTCTGATAGTAATTAACGAAGATCTAATCAGAGGGCGATATCCTTGATCAGGAGCGATAAGATGTGGTTGTTAACTATCTATAGCACCAAGGCCTCTCATCAAGTGAAGTACTAATGCAATGAAAAAAGCAATTTCAATGTATCTGATAAATTTAAGCAATAGAACCTGAACACTGTGTCAGATAAGATTAATCTATGGGTCATAGGATATACCTCCTCAATAATTGAACCATGTTCTCAATGTCCGCAACAATGCTAGTCATAGGTAAATAAAACATACCAATAGCAACTTTTGTCAATCCAGGAAGCTTGATCAGGGTAAAATTCACAACTGACAAGGTTGAAAAAACAACATTAGAGATGACCAAAGAAGCAAAAGGAACAAATTCATATTCATTTTAGGTTTAATCACTTAAGGCACTAATGTGCAAACTTCAAGCTGATAACCCACAGAGTGCACATATACAATGAAAGAAGTAAGACTCTACTTTAATTTCATTCCTCGGGTAATAACGATGGCAAAATATTTAATTATTTTTCCAGCTAAAGAATGATCACATGAAATAGATACTAAAGTAAGCAATGACCTGATATGATTATGGCGCAGCAAGTAGAAAAACAGAAAACTAGAGTTTGATCCAAACAGAACGTATAAAAGAAGAGTTCTCGTAGAGACTCGATTGAATA
The DNA here is from genome assembly GCA_023529015.1 of Papaver nudicaule. Classification (NCBI taxonomy): domain Eukaryota; kingdom Viridiplantae; phylum Streptophyta; class Magnoliopsida; order Ranunculales; family Papaveraceae; genus Papaver; species Papaver nudicaule. Next base: position 10,859 of record JAJJMA010147961.1, read on the forward strand.
AACTTCAATAATAATAATAAAACTGCCTACAAAAGAGTTTAACGACCCTATTTATACTATTAGGGTTTCTTAGCTAACAAGTCTAAAGACTCTAAACATAGAAACTTTAAATCCTGACCTTTAATCTAATAGAGCCACTTAATGTGTAAGCGACCACCTAAGCCTAAATAGAGAATAAAACCCAAATTAAACCAAAACAAACAGAACTAGTTATGCTCCTGCATCATATGAACTTTAAGTAGAAAATAGTTTAGAAGCTCAACAGAATTTAAGTCGAATGCAATAAACATTCAAACACCATTATGCCTAATCCCATTATCTCTCATTTTCTCAAATTAGGCCTAGAAATTGACAGAACATATGTCCATTAGAGACGAGAGATGGAAAATTTAACTTACTGGAAGGCTTATTGTGATTAGAAATTAAAATAACGCGATAAGCAAGGACCAAAATAAGGTTTAAATCTTTAGGTAGCAAAGTCTGCTTCACGATGACAGTAATATTTCTACCGAGGTCCACTGTAATTGAAAGCTTTGATGGCGCATATGGCCACAAGGACAATGTAAAATAAGGATACAAATAATTAAGATGCAAACCTAAGCTTGCATTTTAAGTTGTTGTAATTTGTTTGTTCGATTCTACTGATGCTTATGGAGCAAAGTCAGAAGCTTTAGGCTTGATAGCAGAGGAGCTCATGGTCACCTGGATTGAAATTGGCATATCACATTTAGCCACATATTTCTGTTAACATAATTTTTCGGTACAGCTTTAAACCAGCCTATAGATAATGCCTATAAAAAAAATTGTTACTGTCATCTGCTAATAACTAAAGTTACGTGCACATACCCAAAGCAAACCTGCATTTCCAGAAATTTTCCCATGCCTGAAGTTCCAATAACATCGCACCTGTTAATCTGTGGAATATATCCAGTCATGCCGTCAATTAATAATCGATATGACAACTGGCATTAGCAACCCAAGTACCAGCTTAACCGATGGCGAATGAGACCTGGGCAAAAAACCTAAGTACCAGCTTACTAGAAATTAACATTGACCTGTTGTTGTTTTTTAGACTGACTGCATCATACTAAGAGCACATCTAACACACTAACAACATAATGATTATCACATTATAAAAAGAATTAAAGTAACTTCTTGGTTACGATGCACAAATGCAAAATCAAAGAACACGACAAGAACTCCAATAAATAATAGACTAAGACAGTAGGACCTAGGGCATCAATATTATCAGGTGGAGGTTGTAAACACATCTGAGCATTAGCTAAATGAAGAATAATATGTTCTCTTTGATTCCTAACATTATCAATTGGAAAGCCAAAGAAAATACCAAGCCAATCGAGAAGGTCCATATCATTTCTCCATGGTCTGAATGGTGGTTTATGAAGGTCACCAACAGCACAAACTTCTAGGTAACGTAGAGATGGATGGTCGTCTAGTAGATTGTGGATTGGATTAATATTGAAAACTTCTTCTGCTTCTTCTTTCGATGGCGGTGGTGGTGTTGGGTTACGAACTCCTCTTCCTCCTCCTCCTCCTCCTTCTTCTCCTCCACCTATGTCTTTTGGTAATGGTGGTGGTGGTCGAGAACTCATAACATAGAATGAGCTCAGAATCTCCTGTGTATCGTCGTGAACTTGAGTATAAAGATTAACAGCATTTTTGGTACGTAAATGTGCATCTGTCGTCAATCCCATGTCTAATTGTTAAATCACAACAACACAATCTCCGGCAAGATGTTTTGATTTCTTTAACCAGATTGAAGTTCTTAAAATTGGGTTCTAATATAATATGAAAAGATACAAGTTATCGAATGATAATTTTCTGAAACTTCCAACCTAATTTCTATCGACCCACAAAATCCGCCATGGGCATGGACAATCCACTTTTTCTATGGTTTATGAGATTTCTTTTTCTCTCAACTCAGACAGACTGAGTGACAATCAGAATCAAGAAGAAACGAAAACTATGAGAAAAAGCTAAATTATAAATCCGAACAAACTCACCAGTGATGGTTTCTCGATCCACTGAACATCAATTCCCGGTTCCAATTCTGTTTCCTGAGATGAATAAGACTCATAAAACTTTAACACAACACATAGAGACTTTCAGAAGTTTAATAAACTAAAAAGGAAAA
>JAJJMA010147982.1:0-13954 GCA_023529015.1 Papaver nudicaule
GAATGGACCCTAAGGATGTCATGCTCGGCGCTGCCGATAAGAAAGAATAGAAAGGGACCACCACCGCGCGAAAGAGCACTGAAGGTGGCTGGTCCAACTTGCCCTGTTGGGTTGAAGGCCCTTGGCTAATGGGGTGGCTTGATGAAATGAAGAAGAAGGTTATAACCAGCTTTGCCGAAGAGCATTCTAGCTTCAAAGATTATGACTTCTTGAAGATATGAATTCCCGATGCTACTACAAAGAAGTCTGCCAACACAAGAAGAGAAAACAAACAGAAGCACAGACATGAAGATAATATTCAAAAGGGGAACATAGTTCATTACAAGAAATCAAAAGATAACAGTAGAAGCACAGAAGGATAAACGAAAACTAAAAAGCTAGGACCGGCGAAAAGACAGAATATTTCAACACGGTGATAACAAGTGTTGAAAGGAACGGAAATCATATCTGCCATAACAGAAAACAAGAAAGGAAGATTGTTCGTTACAAAAATAAAGAAATAGCAGAGGCATAAAGAGAGAGCGCAAATTATAAAGACGGGTCGCTGGATCTCTTTTATGCCAACAATTATGGAGCAGGAGAAGGGCTAGTCGCCCCATCATCTTGAGTAGCAGAGGTAGAAACATTCTCAAGGCCGGCAGTAGGTGCAGTCTGGTTTCCGCCGTCAAAGGTCCTATCTTCTCCTTCAGGCTGACCGCTACCCGTGTTCTCTCCCTGGCCCTATTCTCTTCTTCCTCTTCATCTTCCTCTTCTTCTTCATGAACTTCATCTTCTACATCTCCTTCTTCCTCAATATCTTCCTCGCCGCTAGATCCAGACCCCTCGCCATCTTGTTCACAATCTACAACCTCCTTCACGGCGGGAGCTTTAGGAGTAAGAACGTATTCAGCAGGAATTTCAATTTTCATCTTGGGGAATTCCCTATTAACATATTCTTGAACGGCGATGAAGTCTATCAGAAGTAGTTGCTGCTTATGCTTGGTGTCCTTAGCCTGGAGATCTTTCTGAGCTTTACTCAAATCACCTTGAAGTCCACTCTGGATTTCACCCAAGTACTTCACTTTGCTTTCAAGGCCTGCAATGCTAGCTTGGCACTTCTTGTGATCTTGAAGTTGGAGATTCAGTGCGGCGATTTGGTTGGGGCATTGGCGGTGAGCTTATATAGCCTGTTTTAGCCTTTCTTCACAACCATTGTGATGGGTGAGCTTCCCATCCAAGTCAGAGATAGTATCAGTACACAGTTTGTGATCCTCAATAACCTTGTTTCGTTTCTTCAACTCATCCTCCAACTGTTTGACCCGCTCTGAGAAAAATAAAACACAAAGGTTAGAAACTGAGGCAACATGAAGGTTAGGCGGAAAAATAACCTAGAAGTCTACCTTCCAACTCGCTCACATGCCTACAAGCACCAGTTTGGGCTTCTACAAGGAGTTGTAGATGGGATTCAAATTTAGCGTTAACAGAAGAACCGGTCACATTGGCCACCTGCTGTAGTTGGGCCTTTAGTTGATTGTCAAGTTCTCTAGCGCGATCGCCATGGATCTTACAAAAATCTTTCCATCTTTGCATTTCTTGTTCGGCGAAATCCCTCTCCGAAATGGCTGTACTAAGGTGAGAGGCAAGCTTATCAGCTCTTGCTTTCTCATCTAAGCGCAGATAACTTGCTCTCATATGATCCACAATTGCGGCTTCTTTCCGCTTGTTGTTAAGCTCTGCTAGGCGGAGAGCGTTATCTTGTTCACTTTCAATCCACTTTAGGTTCGCTTGGGAAACTTTGAGAAGATTATCAAGGTTAACATTTAATTCGTTAACATAATTTAATTCTCGGCGATACCACTCAATAGTCTTACCCTGCCGTACAGCATATTGCACTTCTTAGCATTAGCATTCGCCAAGTTATCTATCTCGGTTTCAACTCACTTCAGTCGTGTGTTAGAATGCTGACGGCAACCTTGGAAGGGGCAAGATCTAAGGGTCTCGGCGAAAGACTAGAATATAAAGAAATTTCACAATCGGCAAGTTAAAAAAGAAAAGTACCTTGAAGTTCATCGCGTTCATTGGATTCCTTGATGCTAACGTTAAACCACTTTGTTGCTTCTGCTTATTTTTCCTTCAACCGGCGCTCAAGATCCTCGTTTTCACGAGACAGAAAATTTACGCTATCACCTTGTGCTTCAAAGGTGTCAATAAGACTCAAGCAATGTTGAAATCCCTGGGGCAGGAGCAAAAAGGAGAATTCATCAAAGTGAGGCACAATAGCTAATAAAGAAAATACTAGGATGAATAATTACCGCGGCGGCCATAAAGAAATGTTCTTGAGGAGTCAAGTCGCGGGCCACAAAAGATAAATCCTTAGAATGGGCAAAGCCAGTCGTGGAATACTTCAACATAGCTTCATAATAAAGAGAGTTCAAACTGTTCTTCTCTTCTTCCAAGGAAAGCAATCTGGAGAAAGAGTCGGCGAGCCTATTCACCATCTTGCCGGTATCACCCCTCCTTGGGAATCTGGGAGCTCTATCGCCGGGAGGCATCCTGTGCAAATCTGTGAGAGCAGCGAAAGAAGAGCTAAAACTGCCAATCTCTCCAGTAGGACCAGTAAAAGCGTCCGGAAGGGGATTGCTGAGGAATAAAAACATTCTCGCCAGATTTAACGGCAGATACAACAGGTTCTTGCCCAGGTGGAGTTTTCACAGATTCTTTCACGGGGTCTGAGTCAATCATCACTGTATCACCGTCCCTTTCCTCAGAAATAATTTCTAAAGTTCCAGTAGTAGGGTTCTTATCTTTCAAGTAAATGGAAAGTTTCTTAGAAGAGGAGGATTTTGTTGAAGCAGAAGTTGAACGCCGAGGGCGATTAGAAGCTGGCTGAGGCAGCACAGCGGTGGACTGCTGAGGCAGGGTGTCGCTAATCTTGGCGGAAGATTCACTTTGGGAATCCTTGGCGGAAGCATCAGACTTAATCTTTTTTAGTGTTTGGCGGAGCTCTTCTTCGGGAGACAAAGCAGGAGTACTCTGCGAATAAGATTAACACATCCGTCAGATCTCGAAACAAGCAGAGGCAAATATAGATATATATTTTAAAAATATATGCAGATATATTTTTAAAATAAGAAAACTTAGTATGCTTGTTCCTAGATCTTAGGCTGTGTCTTCCTTGAGATTTTTCAAAATAATATTGATATATATTTGGCGAAAAATAAATCGTCCGTTACCTGAGCGGAGGAGGATTTCCTCTTGGCAGATTTCTTGGTGGCAGTAGACAACAGTAGCCAATTACCCTGAGAATCTACTTGTATACTTCCATCAGTACCACGATATTGCTTCTTTTCTATCCAATCTAAATGAGTAAAATCATGATCTTTGAAGCGTTTGTGTTCCTCAGGGAAGTCTAGCCGTTTGATTGTTTTACCCTCGTCACACCACCCTAGCAGCCAAGGACCCTCCAGCGAGCAAGGTATGTTGGTCCAGCCAGTCTCAGAACTCTTTCTCACTGTGGTAGTACCAGTAACTTCCTTGGCATCTACAGCACCAAGCATGACCTACGCCGGTTTCTTCGCCAGTTTCTTCTTGGTAACGAAGCGGTAAGCCCAGGGTTCACCTTTTACCGTGGAAGGAAGAACATCATACTGCTTTAAAAAATTCTCAACGGTATACTCTTCGGGAGAAAACTTACCCTCTTCAAATAAATCTGGGTAGTTAGTCTTGTTGCTACGGCGGAGCTTCCATTCTACCAAAATGCGAATTGCATTCGCCGTAAGTTGGAAGGGACTTTTCTTTATCGCCAGAAATAAGTCACATATAAACGTGTCGGCGGGGTCGTACAAGGGGAACAGATCCGTTTCCCAGCCTTAAGCGTACCATATGCACTCACCGCCCACTCACCATGTTGGTCCGGCGTCCGAAGATCTTCTAGAGTAGTAGGGTAGAAGCTTTTGTCACCCTTTTTAGGGGTTTCAATGTTAAAGGAGCAATGAATACTTTGTCAAAAGCACAACATTCTGGCCACTTCTTCCAGGATGGACGTGTAGCAGTCTTAGTAGCAGCGGGAGAAGAGGGAGATTCAACTTCAGTAATCGGCGAGTTGGAGACCTGAGCAACAGGATTTACAGAGCTATAGGAAGCTTGAGCGGTAGAAGCCATGAGTATAGGAAGATATCGGAAATTGAGATACAGGTGAGATAACGGTACACTGGAGAATCAAGTCTGTCGGAGAAAAAGATTGGATCAAGATAACAGTGGGTGAAAAGGGCTAACCAAGAGGCTAGTACAAAAGAAAATGGAAGAAGATGAGAAACCGGATGATTAGGAGATGAAGATGAGAAACTCAGGGGAAAGGAAAACAATAACAACAGCAGGAGATTTAGGGTTTAGGAGAAGGTAACTCTGGAAAACTCGTGAAGAAGAAGGTAAAAATGGAAGAAGATGCAAAGCTAGGTATTTATAGGATAAAGGAAAAACCAACCGGCGATAACGGTTGCAAGCTGTAATAAAGTAATGGAGATGATGGGCGTAGACGGTTACAAGTCATAAAGTGGAAGTAACGCATGAAAGATACGTGGAATAACTGAAGCTTAGTGGTGGACGTGTGGCGCGAATAAAGCTTAGTGGAGAACGTGGGGCGGCATTTTCGGCGAGTAAGAAGAGTTTCATCCCCGGCGACTAAAGGTCTTGGAGATGAAAGAGGCAAAATGTAAGGGTAGAAAATGCCTTTGCGTAATAATAGCATCCTAAGGGCGAAGGCGTATCAGAGAGGACACTCATGAGGAGCAGGGAATCACTAATGAAAGCTTTGTGTGAGACACTTAATGTCAGGAGTACCGGCGAGGCATACAGAAGGGATTGGCGAGCAAAACAGCACCAGCGGAAATAAAGATGTCACAGCATGGGAAGGTGAGAAGTAGGTGAGAGGTAATTTAGCATTCATTACTCGTCAGAACGGATAGATTGTCAGAGTTGACTCGTTGACTCAGTGGAAGCCTCGTCAGCAATCCTTATCCTTTGGAAGACTCGCCCGCCAAGGGCGGCTAAGCGAAATACTACCTCGGCGACATACCTTGTCGGCGAGTGAAGACAAATTAGCGTCAGAATGTAATTCGTTTGTATTAGCTGTATAGCACTTTTGTAACCCTCTATAAATAGCGCAAGAAGCCATTGAGAAAGGGGTTGGACACATTTCGGATTGGTCTAGAGAGAGGAAAAGTATCATACTTGCTCTCTATAGCCCAAGGCTGAAATTAGGGTTCTTATTGAGAGATTATACTTAGAAGATTGGCAAGGTAATTGAGAGTTGTAATCGTGCTTATACTAGTGATAATCCTTGGATGTAGTCCTTACTTATGAGGGCGAACCAAGTAAAATATCTTGTCAAGTATCTCTAACCCTTATCTCTTTAATATTTCTCATGTTACTTGTTAGCTGTATGTCTAGGAGTGATTGTGTATATGTTGGTGTATGATATTTGGGTGTACTGTATAAGATCTAACCATTGGGATTTTATACAGTTACAGACATCTCTAAATTCAGTGCTCAGCCCTTGGCCCTTCGCCAAGTGGGGCATTGACATCATTGGACCGCTAACCACAGGCTCAGGACAACGGAAATACATCATAGTGGCGACAGATTATTTCACCAAGTGGTGTGAAGCTAAAGCTATCAAGAAGAAGACAGGACAAGAAGTATTCACATTCATTTGGGAGAATATATTTTGCAGATTCGGTGTACCGGCAGAGATATGTACTGACAATGGAAAGGAATTAGTCGGCGACAACATTAGAAAATTACTTGCTAATTATAGCGTCAAGTTGGGAAAATCAACTCCCTTGTATCCTCAGAGTAACGGGCAAGCGGAAGCCACCAATAAGACTATTGAAATGGGACTGAAGAAAAGGCTGGAGAAGCATAAAAAAGCATAGTGTGAGCATTTACACAATGTCCTGTGGTCTTACAGGACTACGGTCCGAGAAGAAACTGGAGCATCTCCTTTCCTACTCACTTTTGGTGCTGAAGCAGTACTCCCATCGGAAGTAATCCTACCAACTACAAAGCATGAGGCGTGGGAAAAGAATCTAAATACTGACCTGATTCTAGCCAAGCTAGACGATTTGGAAGAACAACGGCTGATCGCTCTTACACACATGGAAAATTATCATCGCCGACTGTCTAGAGAATACAACAAGCGGGTGATCCCAAGAGAATATCATCCTGGCGAGTTGGTACTTCGAGAAATTCCCCCATCTCAGCAAGAAGGATGCAGAAAGTTGGAACCCACATGGGAAGGTCCTTATCTGGTCAAGAGAGTAGCGGGAAGCGGAGCTTATGTGTTGATTGATGAACATGGCGTGGAACTCGCACATCCTTGGAACGCCAAGTTCATTAAGAAGTATTATCCTTGAAAGAAACAATGTAAAATCCGAGGTCTTGGGCGGGCATAATACCCAAGAAGACTTATTAGCTTATGTAAAACAACAGCAAATAAGATCCGGGGATGTAGGTTTGATATCATGCGCCGAACCCCGTTAACAAGTCAGAATGTCATTTACATTTTTCGCTGGGTATTCTAACCACAGTGATGTCTAAAGCCTAAAGTTTCAAGAGCATAGTATGCTGAGGCAAAAATGCCCATTATCAGGCTACAAAGCCACCTACTGAGGCAAAAATGCCCAATAATTACAAGGCAATAAAAGCCACCTAAAAACCCTGATCAGGTACCAAGGCCAAGCGCCATCTTTAAAGGCATAATGCCCAAATTAATAAAATCAGCTAGAGCTAAGACCTCTCGCACAGAAGACATGAAAGCTTGCTTGCTTCGTTGAGTGAACAACCTCCTTGTAATGGTAAGTCCGACCCAGGATTAACTGTAAGGCCAGTCGTGTTACTTGTTGGTCTGTAAGTGTTTGGCAACTAAGACCCTTTATAGTTGGTAAAATCCCCATGGAGAGATTTTACCAATACACCCAATAATCATACATGAGACACACATAAACACAAGGATTTATTATTGATTTATGGAGATATTATTACATAGGTTTCATGAAGAACTTAAGTGTTCTTCATGTTCTTGAGTAGAGGAGAACATGGGGGTAGAGAGATAAGATAATTGAGACCATCCCTTTATTTTAGGGTTACATAGCTATTTATATGAGACCTATTTGACGAATTTGCACTACTACCCTCAAAGGGAATCCTATGCTAGAGTTTTTCTATGGTGTACCTTCGCTTAGGAAAGTTAAGTTACACCGGCCTTGGCTTGGCACCACATAGCGGGTACACTTCAACATCCAATAATCATTTGTCTTCCCCGCCAACAAGCATGGACGGCGACCTCAATCTCCATTCTTTGAACTTCAACGGCTAGTCTTCTACTGGATAAGGATTGCTGACGCGGATCCCACTGAGTCAACGAGTCAACTCTGACAATCTGACCACTCTGATCTTCTGACAAATGCTCAACCACTTCTCAGCTTTCTGTCGGTGACGTGTTCACTGTTTGTGCATAAAACTATCCTGGTCTTATCTCACTAACTTACATGATATATAAAGTATAGAATCTTTACGTCTTTCTAATATAAAGGAGGAACATCCTTTAACCATATAAATAACTGAGAACACTAAGTTACTTCTTTAAAGCTGTAATTGATCATTCATATAAAGGTGGTAATCATAATACAATATATAAGTTTCAGTCTTAAATGACTTTGAGTAAGGTTACAAGATAATGTTGATGATAATTCTCACTGAGCTCACTACTAAGTTACTCTCTCTCCTTCTTGTACCCAAAAGTCCGTCCCCAGCTCATTCTACTGAGTTGAGTATTTATAGGAATCCTAAGGCGGTTCCCTGATATTTGTGTTCACACCTGGTGGGGTCCTCACACCTCCTTTTGTAGTGCGGCCCTCTCCTCTTAGTCTGCGGCCTTTCACCTACTTACTACTGAAATCTTCTTCCGTGTGCGGCCTTCTCTTGTTTCCATCGCTAAGAACTCGACACGAGTCCCTTGACTTCTGACTTGCTCTGACCGTGCATTGAATGAAAGTGGTTGGATGTTTCCCACGCCTCACAGCTGTCTCTTGAGATACTTGTCCCATCAGATATGTCGTGGTTCTTCCTCAGCCCTCCATCTGTGTTCTTTCTTGAGATGAGTAGTAGTGACTTCTGATTTTACTCAGTACTTCGCTCTTACCTGACTTATCCTACTTCCGTTTCTCAGATGCTTACACGTGGGCGGTGGGTACTTTGCACCAACAGTTTGCCCCTGTCGGTTAGTATTCGGGTTTGGGTTGCCCCAAGGGTATAATGGTACCGATAACCCTTCTTCTTCATCTTTTCTCCCACGTTGCATCCTGATTCCTTGGAATTCGCGCCGGTTACATTCTTTTGATTTTATCCTTTATATAAAACCGAAAACTGCCAAGTCTCTTTACTTCTCGTTCTCTTTTCCTGCCTTTTTATTCTCTGAGTACTACTCAACCTTTAGTACTAGGAAAATATTCATTTTTGTTTTCTTCTTCTTCAAAGCTCTTTTCCCTTGACAGTGACGTTGGTACCTGTTGCTGCTGTCTTTAGTGTGTGATGGTGAGTCTTTATTTTTTCCTTTCGTTCTCTCGTTCATATGTTTCTTAAGTCTGATGTATGCTTTCAGTTTATGGGTTCATTGTGTAAGCATATTGGTCATTTAGATTGAGCTTAGTCTCATTTATGGTTTTGGTTGAATCAAAAAATTCTTAGAGTAGCAGAGAACGTTGGTAAATTTTAAAGAATGTTGCTGAAATCTCATACGGAAATCAGGGTTTTAATCATCGTATGCATATGATTTAGGGTTAGGGTTTATAACTATTTTCTCCTTTGTTTGGGAGTTTGCTGGTACTGGATGTTTTTATTGATATGATCCTCTTGATTCGTCGAAACTAATATAAACGATCTTGATGTCTTTCTTATATTCGTTGCTCTTGCAACTGTGCTTGAACTATTTTGTGTGATATCGTACTTATCTTCCTGGATCTTACCATCATAACAGAGAACATACTTATACAAAAGTATATATACTTTGCCCCTGTTCTCTGTTGTGATGGTTGTCTCATGGAAATGATGCGTTTTCTTTTTTGTAGAAGTGAGATCATGTAATTTTTAGTATTCTTGCCTCCATTGCTCCACTGTTTCTGAACTCACCCTATTTATCATCTTTGTGTAATTGCTAAGTTGTTTGGTTTCGACGGTTTTATGCCTCCCTTTCTTTATTTTATGAATATATGTTGCCCCATTACTTGGGTAAGATCATTTTATTGAGTATCATCGTTGATTCGGGTCTTTAATGCATTTGAGGTCCCATCATTTTTGTGAGAGCATTTTATTGAATCGTAATATTGATGCCCCGTTATTTATGAGATCATCTTACTGGATTATAACATTAATGCCCCCACTCTTTCCGTGAAAACATGAGAACATCATATTCACTCACAATATTGATGCCCCACTCTTTTTGTGAGAACATTTTATTATAATATTGATGCCCCACTCTTTCTGTGAGAACATTTTATTATAATATTGATGCCCCACTCTTTCTGTGAGTACATTTGATGCCCCACTCTTTCTGTGAGAACATCATATTTACTCATAATATTGATGCCCCACTCTTCTTTGTGAGAACATTTTATTATAATATTGATGCCCCACTCTTTCTGTGAGTACATTTGATGCCCCATTCTTTCTGTGAGAACATCATATTTACTCATAATATTGATGTCCCACTCTTTTTTGTGAGAACATTTTATTATAATATTGATGCCCCACTCTTTCTGTGAGAACATCATATTCACTCATAATATTGATGCCCCACTCTTTTTGTAAGAACATTTTATTATATATTTTTATTGACTCAAATTTCTCTTATTTCAGCAATGTCTTCTTTAAATAAAGAAGGTATAAAGGAACCAAGAAAACTTAGGTCTGCTATAACTGAACCTTCTGACTCTTCCAAGCATGATACTGAGGATACTCCTATCAAAGATAACCCTAAAGTTGTGAAAACCGTAGCAACTTCTAGTGCGGGTAAGGAGCTTGCCACCCTTCGTGGTAAAAGGAAGTCTCAGAGACCGGCTCCTCCTAGTTCTCCTACTCCTCAACAATCTCCCAAAGAGCATTCACCTAAATCTCGTTCTCCATTCCCTGAGCCACGTCCTCAAGGGTCTGAGAATGAGAACAAAAAGAAAAAGTCTCGACTGGATCTTCCTTGTAATAGTTATAAGCACATTGACCTTGAAGATTTTAAAAGGCGTCATCATCTCGAAGGGTTTGAAGTTCGCTTTTTCGATCCTGAACAAGGGGACCGTCTTACATATGATATGATAAAGAATTATCCTTACGATTCTCAGCATCTCTTGACAACTGTCGGTGCTCTTGAGGCTGGAATGCGTCTTCCTCTCTATGAAAATGGATATACCTTTTTCTATGATGTCCTGACTCACAGGAATAGGCCTAAGAAAGGCAAAGCTTCTTATTCTCGTCCCGTATTTATTTACAATGGTAATTGGTGGAGGATTCTTGGTGAGTGCCGACTTCGCTCCAGAGGCCTCAGCAAAATGAAGTCTTATAAGCCTGACACTAAACAGAAAAAGCTGTATACTTTCGAAAATTTTAACAAGACTTATGGTGATTTCATGGCTCCATCCAACAGAGTTAAATGGAGTGTCGGGCCCAAGCGTCTTCCTCGTAAGAGAGGTGAAGTTCGCCTCTTAGAAGAACTCGAATCACTCATTGTTCCTGGTACTGAGAACAATGAGGAACCCACTCCCCTGCCTTCTTCTGATATTTTGAGTAAGACCCATGACTTAAATGGGATTCCACTCCTATAGAGATAATTGGTCCCTGGGCCTGGGGCTGGCAATGGAACGATAAGTCTCGTACTGGGCCTCCCAGAGAGTGTCATCCCGATCGTTATGGAGATTACTGTCCTTGGGCCTTTAACTTCACTGGTTTTAGTTTTGATTATGCTCAGGTGAGGGATACAGCTGAGTTCTTCTTTTCCTCTTAAAATTATTGCCAGATACTGCGTCCTTTCATAGTGAGGACTTTTCTTATAATTTTTTTTTTTGTTTTACAGGCCTCTCCAGAAGGAGCTGAGACTGCTTCTGAAGTTGGTGAAATGGAAGAGGGTGATGGTATTGGAGATGGCAGGGTATGTGTTATTGTAATTTTATTAGGTTCCATTTTAACTTATTGTAACTTTTCTACTATTGTGCCCCATAACACATATTTTGCCTGATCCGCCAACTAGGTTTCTAAAAAGGCGAAGTTTTCTCCCACCGGTGATGATGAAGTCGACAGCCCTGAAAATGAAGACGAAGAGACTTTCAATGGTGCGGACCATTCTGTTCATTTGGTTCATGATGAGATGGAAGGTGGTGGAGAAACTCAAGACCAAGATTTTCATATTGATCTAGTGGGTCAATCTCAGCATAAAGTGAAACAATCACTTCTACAATCTACTTATCGTGAGGGTGATTTGCCTGAAAGCCAGTTCGAAACTATTTTTTAAATGACGAGGAAAGTGGGGGTACCGATCCTGAGAAAAGGCGTCCCAAAGATGTTAAGTATCCTTCCCCCACTCGCCCAACTGGTGAATTTTCATTTGGGAAAGCATTTGTTGATCTTTCAAGTGATAACGCCATTTTTCGTTGCGGTCTCGACCATGGTTATTTTTCTGGGTCTTCCACTACTCCAAGTACCAATGATTCTGGTGTTGAGGCAGCATTACGTGCTCGTATGCGTGCTACACCCTTTGAGATTGTGAAAAAAGCTTGGACTGCAAATCCTTCAAGTTATGTTGGGCAGAATTTTGAGTTGGCCCCTCCTTCCTCAGTTGAGGAATTGTTCAAGTATGCTGATGGTGAGGCTTACGGGTTGCCTCAGAATAATGTTCTTCTGGTGAGTTTCTCTTTTCTCAATTCTCATTAGGTATACAAATTATTTTTATTCTGATTTCGTATTGTTTTACATAGATGGCTAAGGCCCAGCAGTCCAATTTCCTTCTTCGGCAATTGTTCCACTGTAAGTCCTTGATGCTTGAGGCTCGCAACAAACAGTATGAGAAAGAATTAATTGTTGAAAGAGAATGCATTGCTGAGCTCGAAAGATCCTTGAAAGATGATGAGGGTTTAAGCATTGCGGAATTGGAGCGTAAAGCAGAAACATTGCGTACTAATGTTGAGAAAGCACGCAAAGAGAAATCTGCTGCTGAAGCTAAAGTTACTGGTGAGTATTTATTTCTTTACACTTCTTCGATTATAATGGTTGTATTTGCTTGAGTACTTTCTGAATTTATTCTTATCTGGTTAGTAGCAATCCCTTCGGATCCTATGGCCTTGTACCTTGACAACCTTCGCCTTCGTGAACGTGAGTCCTCGTTAGAGCTTAAGATAATAAAAATGATGCTTAAATGGAACCATAAGATGGATGCTTCCAACAAGTTAAACTTTATGTGCCGCGAACTAAGAGATAAGTTAGTGTCTCTTAGAAACGAATATGACTCTTAGGATGAGCGCAACTAGTGAAATTAGTTGGTGGAAAGATTCCTCTCATGGTACAACTGGGAAAATTCTCACATTAGAAAATTCCCTGCGCTCATTGGCTTTTGAGAGGGATAGTCTTGAATCTAGCTTCACTGCCCAGTCTTCAGCCCTGAGGGATGCTCGTGCCGAGATTTTACGTCTTAGGGCGATTGAGGATGAATCCAGAATTCATTTAGATAAATTGAAACAATTCGCCTGCAACTTTGATAATGAAGTGGCCTATTTACGACATGAAGAAATGTTGAAAAAGGTAGATTGGTATTGTTTATTGATATTTTTCATAATAAGCTCGCATATTACTGTTTTTCTTACTCTTAGTGTGTGCTTAAATTTTTCTTCTTGCTTTACTCAGCACTCCAGAGAAAACTTGAAGAGAAAAGTACAAAATTTGATCAACTACAGAAAGAGTTAGTGACACAAGAGGGTCAGACCACATTCTGGAAATCTTCCTTTGATTCAGAGAGTGCTCGTACATCTGCTGCCTTGGCTGATATTGGAAAGTTGAAGAACGATCTATCTGAGCTTAATACCAATATTGATATCTGAATTGCTGAGGTCAGGTATGCCGCTCAAGTGGAGATGGTTGATAGCATTAATGAAGTGATCGACTATGCTGAGTCCAAAATTAATGAACAAATTCCTCGTCCTCCAGCTGTTGAGTTACCTCCTATTCTTGCTGCGCACATGAGGAATCCTCCTCAATGATGTATTAGTTCTTTTTAGTACTCAGGATGGGACTGATTGCCTTTAGCTTGGATTTTGCTTGTCTGGAGTGTAATCATTGTATTTTTTGCTTCTAACAATCAGTTCTCTTTTTGTATCAACTATCTTTTCTTGAACCTTGTCTTGTAAGAAACTAGTTTCATTTTACTCTTCTGTGGACATTAATGTTTTTTGTGGTGATTCACCTACTGAGTTTCATCAATGTTCTCAGAAAGTATGTTCTGAGTCTCAATATTTTGTTTTCTTACTCAGATTGTATTCGTGCTGAGTAAAGGTCATACACCGAGTGAGATCAGTGACCTGAGAGTTTAGAGGGCTACTCTGAGTCTTATTTCGTTTCTTACTCAGATCATATTCGTGCTGAGTAAAGGTTATACACTGAGTAAGATCAGTGACCTGAGAGTTTAGAGGGCTACTCTGAGTCTCATTATTTCGTTTCTTACTCAGATCATATTCGTGCTGAGTAAAGGTTATACACTGAGTAAGATCATTGACCTGAGAGTTTAGAGGGCTACTCTGAGTCTCATTATTTTGTTTCTTACTCAGATCATATTCGTGCTGAGTAAAGGTTATACACTGAGTAAGATCAGTGACCTGAGAGTTTAGAGGGCTACTCTGAGCCTCATTATTTTGTTTCTTACTCAGATCATATTCGTGCTGAGTAAAGG
>JAJJMA010147989.1:0-13318 GCA_023529015.1 Papaver nudicaule
TCATGTCTAGATCTGCGAGTATTTTAGTGTTGTGTGAACCATTTTTTAATGGGAAAATTGGAAAAATATCCTAAAATCGAGTGTTATCTTGGGAAAATGCTCTAATATGGAGGAATTGGGAATATATCCCATTCTTTTAGAGTACCCAACCACCCATTTAGGATGTAGGGGTATAAATTTGTCAAGCTATGTGTCAACATCTGAGAAGAGAAGTAGAGAAGTAGAATAAAATGGCATAAGAGCGAAGCATGGGGATAAAATCGAAGTCAAATCGTACGATCATGAGTTGTCTAATCAAGTGGTCAGAACTGTACACGTGTAAAAAGAGAACCTTGAACCAACGAAGAAGATGGCAAAGCAGAACTGGTGGTTGAGTCATTAATGGTTGTCAGAGAGAAGAGGGAATTGTCAGACCCGTGACCAAAAGCACACCTCGATACATAACATCATCGAAGAGAAAGCGTAGCCAGAAGATCAGGATCGCATCGAAGACACAGATTAGTTCGATATAACCCTATGATACCCTGCTAAGCTTCGATGAAGGAACCGACTTACTTGGCAAAAACTGACAGCCATGTCGATACCAATCGTACAGTTTGTCTTATTAGCTGTAACTCACTCGTGTAATTCGCCTATATAAAGAGAGCTCAAACTCATTTGTAAGGGATGAAATTTTGGTGAGACTCAGAGACCGTTGAGAGAGAATTAGCTCGCCTTCAAGCCCTAATCTCCTCTGGCCTTTGAGCACAATTCATGTTGGTATAATCAGAGATTAAGTGGTAACATATCTCTGATTATGGATAGGCAAGGGAATGGTATGTCTGTTGAAGAGATTGCAGCAAGTATAGTTCAACCTAAAGAGCATAGGCAAGGGGAATGATATGTCAGTTGAAGATTTGGGACCATATGGAAATGGCTATCAGGACAAGCAGAACGATGATGTCAGGGATGCAGCGCGGGAAAACAAGTTTGATAGCGGGCAACATATGTAGATCAATTAAAAGAAGAACATGCAAAAACGGCAGACAAATTCAAAGCACTAAAAGGGGAAACGAAAGACTCAAACAAAAATTACTCGAAGCTAAAAAGAAGACAGGTCATGAGAAATCAACTTTGAAAAGACGAGGGTATTGAGTACACCACCAATATTTTATTTTAGGCAACCTATAAGTCAAACCTTGAATAGTGCCTGTAATCAAGAACTCAAGAACAAGATCTCTTTCGTACTTATTGATTCACACAAAGGGAGTCAATACAAGATATCGAAACATAATGTCAACAACCAAGTACGATACTTTAATTATAAATGACAAGTCAAATATAATGTGGTAATAAAGTAAAGTACACACAAGAATTTTGTTAACGAGGAAACTACAAACTCGTAGGAAAACCCCGGGACCTAGTCCAGTTTGAATACTCTTAAGAATTAAACCGCCAACACACCTACTCTCAGACTTCGGACTAGTTGGTGTAAACAATATGACTGTAGGGGGTAAAACCCCTCGGACCACGTGTCTCGAATCTAGGAAGAAAGGCCACACCGAAAGAATTAAGCAGCGACAATTCGGACTGGTAAAGGAAGAGAAGCTGCACTTAAGCGAAGTAAAGGCTCGGGGTGGAAGGATTCGAACTACGACGAAGGACCGAAGCCTAGGATCCAGCTTCGGAGTGTAAACCGCCTTACTCGACAGAAACTGACACCACCACGATTGAGTCTTTTGTCTTTATTAGCTGTAAACCACCCAAGCTCGGCCTATATAAGGCGAGTTGGGAAAACGTTGTAAGGGTTGGATTCTTGTTTGGTGGAGCCTAAGTAGCAAGAGAGAGATTAGGTTTGTAATCTCCTCTGGTTCCTTAGGGTTTTATTCATGTAATCTCAGCATTAGCAATACACAAAAAGTATCCTTCATCTTATCTTTGTTGCTTTACTTAGCTTCAGTTACTGTTCATAGCATCCTCGATGATGTTCTAGCTGTCTTCGGACTGCAAACCACAATTAAATACTGTATGTGCGAGTAGATCTGATGGATATGGTACCTCGAGCACCTATGCAGATTTTCTACTCGTACAATGACCCTAGACGATTGTTAGTCACAAAGATTTCCCCTCAGTATTCCTAAGCCTCCAACCACACCAAGGTGGTCACGCACATGTACTCCCTTAGAGAAACAAACGGCATTTACTTTCTTCCCTAAGAGTTGCTCCACAGCTCGTCGTGAAGACTATCGCTACCCGACCTCCAATCGGACGACTACAACCTTCTGGACTACAATCTCCTGCTCTTGCTCACCTGGTTCTTCATTTTCTGATGGCTCTGATCATGTGTACCCCGTTGTCGTATTCCTGGCCTCCGTGTTGTGTACCTGATATGGCGCTGCTTCTTCTTCTCCTGCTACTGGCAGTTTTGATATCTCCTATGTTAATACTCCGATCGTACACGTCTGTTCGAAGATGAATAATTGTTGGTTCTTCACGAAAGTAATTAACAGATCCAACCTAATGTGTATAACGTCTAGTTTGATTCATGTTAGTTTCTCTGTTGTTGGCTGTTGTTGTGCAGCTTGCTCCTGGACATCTATTGGTATCCATAACTTTCGTAATATTCATATCTTCTCCCTTCTCCTGATTTTCTCAATTTCTTCTCGAGCATTTGGTGACAATATTCTTCTTATCCTAGATATTTGCAAATGTGTTTTTATTCTTTTTTGACGAGCTATTGGGTTTCCACAGAGCTTAAATAGATCTAAATGATTTCTACTATATGAAATAGCTCTCGTCTTCCACATAACTATTGGGTTCTCTCAAAACAAATTTTTTGTGAGATACTGGATTTCCACAAAGCTTAAAGTAAATCAAAGTGATTTCTTACTCTATGGAACATCTCTCACCCTCTTTTTCTCCGTAAAAATGACTCTCTCAACAACTTGGTGACTACTGGATTTCCATAGAGCTTAGCAGATCACTCTGTACTCTAAGGAACAACTCTCACCCTCACTTTCTACGATACTGATGTGACTTTTGGTCTAGTGGAATTCATCGTCCCCTTGTGTCGGTGCCAAAATGTAATTGCTGGAAATACCAAACAATATACCCAAGTAAAACTAACACAAAGAACACAAACAAGATAAGAGAAAAGGTATTCTTTATTGACATGAATGACCTGGGATCTCCAGCGATCAGTGCTACTTCGCTATGGCACAGCGTGTTCAGACTATGTCAGTTACATTCCTCCCTCCGCTACGCGGAGGGTATTAGGGTCTGAGGATATCGGTTACAATACACTCTGAGGTGTGGAGGCTACTCCTACCACCTATACTCTATTACATGGACTAAGCGCGGGATCACATCTGATCCTCCGCCCTTACGTTCTAGTGTGCGATGTTGTTGTGGCATTTAGGGTACATATGAAATATGGCACCCATACCATGAACAACACGGGTTCAGTGTACCAGCCCTTATCAAGAGTGTAATCGGGAAAACCAAGAAGAACGTTCTTCACATCGTCTTGAAGTTCAAATCAAACTCCCCAACGAGCAGCTTCGACATCTAAAGTTAAACACGCCCGATGGTGTCTGAAGAAATTAGCAGCAGTAAAGTAATCACTCGGCTTCGAATATTCGATGGAACTACTCTCTGAATGACAAACCCACTCGTTGATCAAACGAATAGAGCTACATGGCAGTTGGATCACCCCGCGGGCTTCAGGCATCGAACAAATGATCTCGAGAAATAAAGGATTCAAATATTTGTAAAGAGGAGGAATAAGCCCTGCGAGTAGTTGATGAGTGGTCATTAACAGTCGACTTTCATTACAATCATAACTTTCGATCAGTTCGGGAGTTAAACAGCCGTCAGGAGAGTTAACAAGATTAAAATAGGTGGCATCATAACCAAGAGCATTCATCCTGGAAATTAGACAGTCTATAGCAGGAGTAGAAGTCATCTGAAGAAGCAGATGCTAGAGGAAGAAACGCCTGAACCTGACCGGAAATAAAGTTGCAGCGGCAAAAGATTTAAAATTGGATGAAATCAAAAATGGAAAAAGACTTAACTTTATGGATTATAAGGGAAAACAAAGAAAGGGGTACTCAAGTATTAGAAGGAATAATCAAGAATTAGGGTTAAGAACAATACAGTCGGAGAAGAAGATGAAGAAGAAGAGTTTAAAAAGTTTAGAAAGAAAACTTAAATAGGGAAAAGGAACCGGCACTTTGGGTTAGAAGGTCAAAAGGTGGCGGTAATTCCGGGCACGAACAAGACGTATGTCATGGAGATGTCATTTCAGGGACACATGCCAAAGGGTCAAGCAGCGAAGAAGAGTTTTTCTTCCCCAGTATCTTCGATCTCTGATAAAGGAAAGAGGCAAACTGTAGGGGGATAAAACCATCGAACCACGAATCGACATCTCAAGGGAGGAACTAAGATAGGATAAGAGAAAATGTGAAGTATGAAACAACTCGAAGACTGAACACCCAAAGATATCCCTCGATGGGAAGGAACCATTGAGGACTTAACCAACAAGGAGGAGAGTACAATTGAAGATCCAATACCGACAGACAGAAGAGACTGAAGAATGGATTTATCGACTAGTATCGATGTCATTTCGATGACCACCGACTTACTCGACAACTTCGGACACCCACGATTGAGTATCTTGTCTTATTAGTTGTACTCAACTCTGTATCTCGCACTATATAAGGAGAGCCAAAATACACTTGTAGGGGGTTGGATTTTTGATTAGTCTAAAAGACTTTGAGTGAGACTAGGTTAGTAATTCAGGTTCAATCTCCTCTGGTCATTAATTAAGTAAATATCCATTGTAGTTTTAATCAGAAAAGGCTTTACATTTAATAAATATTATTTGATCTTTCTTAACATTAGCTTGTTATTGGCATCGAGTAGTAATTAGTTCAGTAGTTCGATCAACTGTTTTACATGTAAACTAGTATTATAATCATTTGTCTTAAGGTTTGATCTAATGGCTGTTAGGTATAATATCTCTATGCATATTTTATATCGACACAATGGCATTATAGATGTTCAGATGTAAAGAATCAAATGAATGATTCTGAACTCTAGTAATCAGAGCCAAACCACAATGTAGTATTTGAACTCAGAAAAGTAGTATACCGAGTATACACAACATAAGTGTGAGTCACTATCTCGATCATATTAGCACATACAAGTACGTACCAATCAATCCGATAGAGTCAGACAAAGTAAGTCGAGACACAATACTGTGATGGATTAAATCTCGTAATATTACAGAGACAACATCACACCTGCTATTATCCAACTCGTAGGTTTTAGGAAAAATCTTATATCACTTAGAGGCGGAGAAGAAAATAAAGCTTTAAGTTATATAGAATGTCATAACTACAACAACAATACTGCAAGCAATACCGTGGAGATATCTCTTAAGTCACAGTGATCACAAGTGATCAAGTCATAACGTAAACCTCAATCATTAAGTTATGTTTCTGTCTTTTATATCACAAGTGTAAAAGATTATGGAATCGCGTTATTTAGATTCACTAACCTCTTGAATGCGAAGCTGAATGTCCTCGTTTGCTCCTCGATCTTCTTCGACTCTTTATGTAGTGACTCTAAACCCCTCCAACACCTTTCACAACCTAAAACTAACTTTAATAAAGTCTTTACCTAACGTGTGTTTCAAACGGTCGAGTTTTGATCACTAAATTTGACAACTAAGCTTGACATACCAACACTTAGTGACGTTGACCTAGCCTTGCTCTAACAAGCTTCGAACTACAAAAGCAGAAACAACGAGGTGAAAAGACGAGGGTACCGAGTACACCACCAATGTTTTATTTTAGTCCACCTATAAGTCGAACCTTGAACGGTTCCTGTAATCAAGAACTCAAGACCAAGATCCCCTTCAGATCTGATTGATTCATACAAGGGAGTCAATACAAGAATCTGAAAAGCTATGTCAACAACCAAGTACGATACTTTAATTATAAATGATAAATCAAATATAACGCGGATGTAAAGTAAAGTACACACAATATTTTTGTTAACGAGGAAACCACAAACTCGTAGAAAAGCCCCGGGACCTCGTCCAGTTTGAATACTCTTAAGAATTAAGCCGCCAATACACCTACTCTCAGACTTCAGACTAGCTGGTGCAGACAATAGGACCCTAATACGACTATTAGTTACAAAGATTTCCCCTCAGTATTCCTACGCCTCCAACCACAGCAAGGTGGTCACGCACATGTGTACTCCCTTACGCAAACAGATGTCCTTTACTGTCTTAAGCAATAGTTACCTCACAACTCGTCGCGAGGACTATCGTTACCCGACCTCCAATGGACGATTACAATCTTTTGGACAACAACCAAATAACGACAGGTCAAATCGCTAGATGATATCCTTGGTAACTAACAGATATTTCACCGAAGTCGTTTCACACCAAGAGCGAAAATATTGAGTTTACTTAGGCAATAAACACCTCAAGATATCGATCAAGTTTTCAAAACCTAAACTCCCGAAAGAGCAACCTTGTCGTCCCAGTTGGAATCAAGCAGATAGTTGTAGCAAGTACGATATGATATGACCTTGAAGAACAGTGTACCTGCAAAAGAACAAATCTAATAACAACAATCTTGATTCCACTCAATATCTATAGTTTAGGCACACAAACCGAAAGCGGCTTGCTGACAAATCCAGGTTAATAGATAAAGAGCATGTTCTAATCACAAAGATCTTGAGTGGCCTTATTGCAGAGTAGCAGGACCATAAAATAAACAAGATCGCAAGGTTTGATAGACGTGATAGAACAAAAAACAAGTACAATACAAAACATAAACTAGTTTCCCGCAGAGGTACTTCTAGGCTTCTCGATCCCTAGAGAAGACTTTCACGCAATTCTATACCAAGAGCAAAAGCTCAAAGGTAACTGAAAAGAAAAGCGGCATACACAAGCTATCAATTCCGAAGAAGAGCTTGGTAGAGGATAAAGATTTCAGGAGAGATACCACTCCTATTTATATTGACTAAGGCTTAGCTTTGAAATGAGGCTAACATAATTTCGGAAATTCATTAAAGCACATTTCCATATTAGTTCCGAAATTCCTCACTTAGACTCATAGCATTTAATGAGATCTAATAGTATGGCATTTTACATTAAAGAAAAATATAATTTATAAATAAAAATATATTTTCAATAAATGTTTGGCCAATAGTAAACAAAGCACATAATACTCATAAGGTATATTTGGATATTTCATTAATTCGAAATATAGTGCGTACCAAATATGCTCCCTGGGAAAGAGCGAAACGTGTCCTTTAGTTTCGAAAATCTCCTTAAGGTATTATTACTTCCAAATGCCGTCATCAGCTTTAATAATGTCGACATCACTTCCTAGGCTTTGCTGGACGGGCCAGAACGATCCTAGGTGGAAGTGGGATCTAGTCCAACGTGGTTCAACGTTCCGCATAAACGTATCCTTACAGACGTGGACAAGCCTTGTGTGTTAAGCTTAAGTGAACACGTAGGTTCAAGAGATATTCTGAATCACGCAGAAAGATATACCATGGAAGTACAGTGCATGATTCAAATGAGCAATATCAAAATGTTGAATCTCCTGAATTCTTGATTCCAATGTAAATGATCACGTTAATGATATCCAAGAATTCAAATCAGAACATCAAATGAATAATCAAATGAATATTTGATCGAGTAATAAAATCTTATGAAGATCTAATCACGTACAGTATTGATCAGAAATCATGTGTCTACTAACTAGAGCGACTAACCATATTTCTGATGATGACTCAAACAACTTAGTTGTACATTGTAGATGAACTAATTCAAACTTCAAACTGAGAATATCAAACTCATTAATTCGTTGAAGCACAAATCAAAATGATAGAGTTTGAACTTCGAAAATACGCATTCTGAGATAACCAAATTAAGGTTTTGAAACCTACATACTGTTTGGCAGAAACCAGGTTAAGGTTTCGAAATCTAAAGTTCATCATATAACTAGAACCAAATTAAGGTTCCCAAATCAAGTTTCCATATAGCGAAACCAAAGTGAGGTTTCGAAATGAAGATTTTGTTTAACAAAACCTTGGTTAAGGTTTCGAAACAAGAAACACA
The DNA here is from genome assembly GCA_023529015.1 of Papaver nudicaule. Classification (NCBI taxonomy): domain Eukaryota; kingdom Viridiplantae; phylum Streptophyta; class Magnoliopsida; order Ranunculales; family Papaveraceae; genus Papaver; species Papaver nudicaule. Next base: position 8,129 of record JAJJMA010147989.1, read on the forward strand.
TATTGGAGTTATCACAAATGTTTGGTGTCGAACTTGAGAGTCCATGCGGTTAAGCACCGTTTCAGCATCACACCTTTTTATTCTTCACGCACAGGTTATATTTCCCGGTTCACATAAACCTTTAGGAAACCCCAGGGTCTTTTCGACCTTAATTTTAGAACTCACATGGTCAAGATTCATTGATCTTGATTCTCAAGTCATTGTTAGCCAGCAAACATAGTTTCAAACTCATGTTGTCTCATTAGTCACAATATTTAAGTTTCGGGACCAATAGCTCACGAATACGAAAACCAGATTATGGTTTCGAAATCAACGTTTAGTTTTACCAAAACCTACATTGAGGTTTCGAACATCGAAAATACATAAGTTGAGATAACAAGAATATGGTTTCGGAATCCAGAAGTTTAATATGGCATGCGAGATGTTCATATACAAAATCAAGTAAATGATTCAGAACTTCAGTATTCAGAGCCAAACCAAGATGTAGCTTTCGATGCTCAGAACAGCAGTATATCGAGTCTACACAACATAAGTGTGAGTCACGATCTCACTTACATTTAGCTCATACAAGTATTTGCTAATCAATCTGACAGAGTCAGACTAGGTAAGTAGAGACACAATACAATATAACTTCTTTAAAATAATACTCGATAATATAATATTCTCAATAAAATAATAAAATTTCCTGGTCCCGACTCGGGCCCTTAGTGCTAAAATAATAAATTCGATAAAAGCATAAAATAATACATTTCAAAAGCCACCCTTAAGCATTAATAGGTCCCAAACAGGGCCGGCCCTGAGCACAAGTAGTCAAAGTCTAGCTTTGGGGCAGCAAGCCAAAGGAGGCAGCAAAGCCCAATTTCATGCTAAGGGTGTTTTACTGTTTTGAACCGCAGAACTTGCAGCATTCGAGTAAAGCATTAACCACTAAACCTGTACATCTAATTTGATTTCTATTTTTCTTAGTTTTAATTTTACATTATAGTGAATTTACATAGTTGGCAGAAGTAGGGGGGCTATGGGTGGTTGTACCCAAAAAGCTACTGGGCCATCCTAATTTATCTAATTTTTTTTAGCCCCCAAATTAAACAAAACCTAAAATAATCCTTCAAAACTTGAAATAATTTTATTTTGACCCTTTAAAAAATCAAATTTTTATAATAATCCACCCAAAATTAATATTGCAGTGCAAAATCTTTCAATATAATTTTTCCCCCTTAGAAAAACGTCAAAAAATTTTGGGCGGCTTACGCTCGCTATATATTTTTCTACACTCATACTATACTCTGTAAAATATTTTTTAACCCCCCTAACATAGAACCCTAGTTCCGTCGCTCGTCATGCAATGGGAATTTTAAAGTTGTGTATGAGACTGAATTTATCCTTAATTTGATTCACTTATGCTTAATTTAGAGTGAGTTTGTACATGTTGGGGCAACATTTTTATTGAATCTTCGGGGCATCCGAATCTCAGGGCCGGACCTGGTCCCAAATAATATATAAAATAATAATTCCACTATAACATGAAAAATAATATACATGCAACAAATTTTCTCAAAATATGACTCGATAGTAGTTTGTTTTTTCTTTCTTAAAATTAGTCAACCATATAATATCTCATTAAAATTAGTTAGTATTGTACTATATATTAATAGTATATAATACAATATCCAGAATCTTTTTAAAATTAGTCAATAATGTACTAAATATTAGTCTTCAAATATTATTCAACCTCCAAATTAGGAATTTATTCTATAAAATAATAATTTATTATATTATTGATAATATAATATCTCTTTATAATAATAATTTTTCTTGGTCCCAAGGCTATTATTTTATAGAAGTTATACTGTATTGTGATGGATTAAATCTCGTAGTACTACCGAGACAACATCACACTGCTATATCCTCGAATGTTTTAGGAAAAACCTTATATTACTTAGAGACAGAGAAGAAAAGAAAGCTCTAAGCAATATTGGAACGTCATAACTTCAACACAAATATCGCAAGCGATAAAGTGGAGTTATCTTAAGACACATTGATCACAAGTGATCAAGTCATAACGTAAAGCTCAAGTAGAGAGTTATGTTCTTGTCTTTTGTAGCACAAGTGTAAAAGATAATGGAATCGCGTTATTTAGATTCACTAACCTCTTGAATGATGAAGCCGGATGTCTTCGTTTGATCTTCAGTCTTCCTTCAACTCTTCAAGTAGTGATTCCAAATCCTACCAAAATCTTTCACTACCTAAAGCTAACTCACTCATGACTTTACCTAATGTGTGTTGTTTAGCGGTCGAGTTTTGATCACTAAATTTGACAACTAAGCTTGACATACCAACACTTAGTGAGGTTGAACGAATCATGCTCTAACACGAGGAAGAGGGAAATTCTTACCCACGAGAAAGCTCACATTCTAGACACAACTCCCCATTGAAATGAAGTTTCTCACACAAAAGCTAGCTCGCATGCTAAGCACCATTCCAGTTGTTGATGGTGGTTTTTGGCGAGGAGGTTGCAAGAGTAATTTTGCATCAATTTTGGCATCTTGGAATGGCTCAAGGCAAGGTATGAATTTATCTTACAGTAGGGATAAGAGAGTTGGTCACCATAGCCATGTTTTGATCTTTCACGACCATAGCCTAGTAGCATGGTCCATATCCCTAGCCTACGCGTATCCATCCTTATGCATGCATCCTTTCTTATGCATGCGTCTGTGCCTATGCACACGTCTTAGCCTATGCACGTTCTAGCCTATGCACGTCTTAGCCTATGCACGTCCTAGCCCATGCACACAGCCATCCCATCCCATCTTATGCTCACGCCTCTTCCTTGCTTACCCTAGCTCACGTCCATGTGTGGATGGCCCACACGGCCATCCCATCCCATCTCACGTCCCTAACTTTGCCTTGGTCGTGGCTCATGCCACGGACCCACGTTTTGGACTTGGCCTTAGCTTAGGCTACGACCCCACTTTTATTGCTTGGCTGTGATTTAGGTCTGGTCCCACTTTTTTTTAGTTGGCTACAACCTGATATCATGGTCCAACTTTATTGGCTTGGTCGTAGCTTAGGCTGTGGCCCCACTTTTAGAGCTTGGTCATGGTTAGCACCATGTCCCACATTCTTACCCTGGCCGTGGCTCATGCCACGACCCCACTTTTTATGGCTAGGTCATAGCGCATGCTATGACCCACTTGTATTGCTTGGCCATAGCTCTTGCTATGGCCCACTTTTGTGGCTTGGTCGTGGTTGTTACCACGACCCCACTTTTCCCTCTTGGCCGTGACTCTTGTCACGACCCCACTTTCATCTCTTGGTTGTGGCTCTTGCCACGGCCCCACTTTTATTGCTAGCGCAACTCTTCTTGTAGACCCCACTTTTATAGGTTGGCTATAAAACAATACTATGGCCCACTTTTATCACACGCCATAGATTGAGGGTCCCACTTCTTAATCTTTGAGCTACCTCTACTTATGGGTCCCACTGATCCAAGTCCTGGATGATTATGGTCTTTATTGAATCCATGATATTCTAGTTCCCTAATCAACTGACAGATTACGAATTGCCTCAAAGAACGACTTATACGGTCTAATCCGTGAGGATTCAGGAGAAACTTCCTTCATGAAAGTTGCTCATCAGCGAGTTTCCCATGACATTCTAAAATTTCATAATTTTAGAAAATATAGGCTGGCCCGGCGATTTTTAGAGTAAGTGACGTGCAAACTGTCTAGAAATCTGAATATGACTTAATGTTATGTTTCATCCCTATACATCCTATAGCTAACTTCTTAATAAGATTATTATGATATGTAACATAGCTTATTATCATTCATGTGGCCTATCTTTAGGTCTTGAATTGGAAATACTCATTCATTCTTGGTTATGGCTACGTTGTGTTAGCATAACTCGCCGTTTTCCTGATTATAGACTTGCTTCTATAATTAGTGCTACATTTCTTAATCATGGCTCATAGCTATGACTTATATTATTTTGGACATTCATATGTCTCTATTATTCAGGGAATTAGTGCATTATATACCACAAGAAAATTTCTCATATTTATGGCATACAGAAAGTCGTATTTACTTGACTATTGCCATAGAGGGTTGCTGAAATCCCTCAGTATAAATGGCGATTGCGTAGCTCAATCCTTAAACTATTCTCATTGTTTTAAATGGCGATTGTGTAGCTCAATCCTTAGACTATTCTCATTGGTTAAAATGGCGATTGCTCGGCTCAATCCTTAGACCAAGCCTAAAAGAGATACACAAGCTTATCGCTTAATTCTCTATTTTTATGCGAAGTCCTAAGCTTACCAGTAAATGGTACGACTTGCACTCAGTCATCTTTGACTTAACAAATATTCAACACTTAAACAAATCTTACGAGAATCAAGTAAGTTACCTGGGAGGGGGATATTCTTTAGGGTTTTGGTTTGGCGGTCTACGGCACGTGTGATTGCAACGACACAATCACTCAACGGGAAAGAGAGCTAAGTCGTGTGAACGTTGCTGAAAAGAGGGGATGAGAAAGTGGGTTGTTAGTCTTCCCTAATATTAGGCGCAAGACTCTTAACAACTGGTCCCACTTAATCCACACTCCCACTCTTCTACTTCTTCCACTTCTTACGAGATCAGTTGGAATTCTATTGCTATAAACAGGTCACTCGACCAGTTTGGAAAACAGAACAGAACAATCAGTTCAATTCAATGCAGTCCAATCAATTTATGTCATCAATAATTGGTTAACTCTTCTCATTCAGCATTCAATATCTAGTGAGAACTGAATATCCATTCTTTTAGCAACTTTCTTCACAATATCACAGAAATCATAGCAATTCTCTGATCTCATCTTTCTCGGCTTCCCTCCCTTAAACCAACCCTATTTCCTCTTCTTGTAACTGAAGCAATACTCGAACGGCCAATTCTTGGTTTAGGCGAGTCTTGTTCGATCTTGACCTCTCGAATACCATTACAACTTCATATTACATCATTACACTTCACACTTTACCCCTCAGATTCTCTTTATTTTTTTACACCTAAAACACCAGTCAGAAAGGAAACCCGTCGCACCCAAATAATCGCCCTGAACCCTGTATACGCTTGAAGAGAAACAACATACATTTAGCTAGTATACGAAATTAAACATGCAAGAAGAAATGCAGAAACTGCAGCTATGCACAAGTTCATG